>PISX010001556.1:0-191296 GCA_004024625.1 Mellivora capensis | reverse complement strand
ACCAACTTGCATTCCCACCAACAGTGTAAGAGGGTTCCGCTTTCTCCACATCCTCTCCAACACACGTTGTTTCCTGTCTTGCTGATTTTGGCCATTCTAACTGGTGTGAGGTGGTATCTCAATGTGGTTTTAATTTGTATCTCCCTGATGGCTAGTGATGATGAACATTTTTTCATGTGTCTGATAGCCATTTGTATGTATGAAGGAATTTTTTTAAAAGGAATATGTAATTGTCATTATCTTTAAATCAAGGATGAATACAATTTTAATTTCAATAATAATTTTTTGGGGAGCCTAGGTGGCTCAGTGGGTTAAAGCCTCTGCCTTAGGCTCAGGTCATGATCCCGGGATCCTGGGGTCGAGCCCCGCATCGGGCTCTCTGCTTAGCGGGGAGCCTGCTTCCTCCTCTCCCTCTGCCTGCCTCTCTGCCTACTTGTGATCTCTGTCTGTCAAATAAATAAATAAAATCTTAAAAAAATATTTTTTAAAAGATTTGGTTATCTTATTCTAAGAAAGAAGTGCTACCACTTCCTGTCCTGACATGAATTCTGAAGTAATAGTAAGTCCCGACCATTCAAAATCTCTATATGGAACACAGAGCCTTTTGATGATAATTAAAAACTGTGTGCCTACTCAGGTGATTCTGACTACTTGTCTTTGAGGATAAAATGTGAGAATAGAAAGATCAATGTTTTAGGAAGAAATAAATATATATGTGTTTAAGAATTAGTTCATTGGTGTGACTGGTTGGTTTCAGAGACACGAGTCATGTTGTAAATGCAAAGTGATTTTCTCTGTAGTAGTGAAGAACAGTGTTCTATCAAACCTTCTTCTCCTCTTGGTGGCAGGCTCTCCAATGGCATCTTATTTTAACTCTACCATTTTAGGTTACATTTAACTTTTAAAACAGTCTTTCCTAGTTTTGAAATGTAGTCCTGCTTATTTGCAAATTATTATCTCATATTTAATTCAAAATGTGTTCTGGCCCAAGCACAGGTGGGCTTATGGTTTTAGCATCTTGGAGTAAAGGAGCCATCTCACGCTCATCTCCTTAGTTCTCTATATGTGTAATCTTTAGTTTGGGGGAAGGGAGGAAATAGGAGGAGATATTTCCTTATAAGACTGTGTGTGGTGAGTTGGCTATTGGCATTAATAAGCTTGCTATCCCTTTTTTGTCTTCTCTTGAAACATCTCTGTCTAACATTTGTTGGAGTTCACTCCTTGTAGAGCTCTCCAATTTATTCTGGACATCTTAATTCACCTCCCTTCACCCCAGTCAGTTCACCACAGAGCTTTGTTCTAGTAATCATAATGCCCACCAAATGGCCCATCTTTAGCATGGTTATACCTGAAATTGACATTGCCAGAGAGACCACTGAATCCTTGGTATTATCTATGCCAAATGGAGGTAGTATTGAATCCTTCTGGAATCCCCATTTCTCATTCCGTCCATCTCTTTCCTTATCCTTTGACCATATTCCGGTAGAACTATTAGGCCAAATGGTCCCTTTAAGTGAATTGGAAAATTTACTTCTTCCATTCAGAGATGAATCACTGTACCAGGTCTCATACCTTGACTTTAGAACATGGGGTATATTTCAGCCCTCATCGGCAATCTCAGCTAGGTGGTCTTGTTAAGGGCACAATCTCTATGATCACACATGGGAGCCTGAGTTTTGGTGTGTAGCTTGCTAGACCAGTCACTCAGCACTCACAGGATGTAAGAAGGTACCCCTCACCAACAAGGTCGTATTGAGTGAGAACTGTTAGCATACCAACAACCTTCTAGTAATAAGCTTGAATTCCTTGCACCTGACACAAAGGTAAAAGGATGAAAGAAAGATTGCTGCTCCAGAAACTCTGCATGATATCTACAAGCAATCTTACAGATTCCATTTTATAGCTCTAAATGGTAAAATTCTCCACACCAATTCTCTTACTGGCTACTGAGACCAGGGGAGTCATGTGACTTCTTTGAAGTTGTTTCTAGATCAGTGGTTCTCAACTTGGGGGAGTTTTGCCCCCCAGAGGACATTTGACAATGTCTGGAAACTTTTTTCAATTGTCACAACTGGGAGGGAGGTGCCACTCCCATCTAGTGGGTAGAAGACAGGAATATGGGTAAATCTTGCAATGCACAGGAGAGCCCCCTCCACTCCCAGCAAGGAATCATCTTGCCCAAAAAGTCAGTGGTGCTGAAGTGGAGAGATCCTGCCTTGGAGTACTGAGCACATTGGGTCTGAAAATGACCTTACCCCAACCTCTCACATCGAAGGACCAGGAGAGCTAAGTTCTCACTTAATTTTTTACTTAGGTACAACTCTAGACAAATCTTTGTCTCAATTTCTTTTATCAAATATAAAGAAAGTATCTGTTCTATTGACTTTATAAGGTGATGATGAGAATGACACACAGCTATGAATAGTCTTTGAAAATTTTTCAAAAAGCTACAAAACTCATTATTGATGCCATGTTGAGAGCTTTCCAGGCACAAAAACATTCTGGCTGACTACAGCTGAATTACTCTCTGCTTTATACCCTTGCTTAACTGTAACATCAAACAATCCATTTTAGAAACACATCACTTGTTTAAACATAGGATAAGTTCTCTAGATGAGTGAATTTGCTTGGGGTGATTGTCTTTGGTATTTATCTTTTCCTACACTCTATTACTTCCCTTGTCATCGCTTTTTTTGGTCTATGTTGACATAGTGTATTATCTACTTCCCTGAAAAAATTAAAGTTGGGCTAGTTTATGAATTAATAACGTTGTCTAAAATACCATTATTTTTTGGTCAGAGTCTAAACAGAATCTCTATCATTTTGAACTTGACATAAATGAAATAAATTGACCTTGGGCATGCACAATTTTTATTATTTTTATTATTTTTTAAACATTTTATTTATTTATTTGACAGACAGAGATCACAAGTAGGCAGAGAGGCAGGCAGAGAGAGAGGGGGAAGCAGGCTCCCCACTAAGCAGAAAGCCCGATTCGGGGCTCGATCCCAGGACCCTGGGATCATGACCTGAGCTGGAGGCAGAGGCTTTAACCCACTGAGCCTGGGTGGACATTTGTTGAAGGTCATTTAACACAAATACACATTAAATGGGATGGAACATTATTGAAAATCTATGTATGTAAGAAAATGATTCCATATATCCCTATCAAAACAGTGCTGAAGGTAAGGTGAATAGGACATGATTATAAACTTATTATCGGTCGGGACCATTTTACCAAAATAATATGGCACCTTCTTAGAGTGAGTCTTTAGTTAGCAATCCACTTGTAAAACTCCTCAGAAGAGTTAAGAGGGATACACTGGAAAATGATATTAGAAATACGTGTCAAGCAATGTATTACAGCCTGAAAAGAGCAGGATGGATGAAAGTATTCAGTTTGCTCCTTTTGGAGCTCTGTTTAGAAGGTGTCTCTACCATGTCATGGTGCCACATAGCCATGTTGTGGATAAAACATATTAGTTCTAGGAAAAGAGATATCACAAGTGGAAGAAAATTTTCCACTCCTATTTGGTGATTCCATGATCATACAGAAATGACACATCCCATATTCTCTGTGTTTCTCTGGAATCCAAGAAAGGAATCTTAGGCAGATACCATCATGCTCCTGGGTCCTTGATTAAGATTAGGATGCTAGCTATAGTTATATTTAAATCCATTATTGCCTTTAAGGCTTTAGTGTTCCATCATTTGATTTCCCTTGTGTTCAGCTCCCTAAACCATGCCTCAACATTCTCCAATTTGCTGAGTCCTGTTGAATAGAAACAAGGATCGCACAATGCTTTAGATGTTTTTCTTGATTTTGCCAGGGGGGAAAGAGCCAAGATTTCATGGCATATCTGGGGTACAGATAAGAGTGTAAGGGATGGGAATTGAATACAGGTAAATATCCTTTGCTTTCTTCACCCACAAACATTAATGCATCAACTTCCTTTTCTGCCATTTCTCTTTATAAAACACCTTTTTAAAATACTCCTTCAAAATGCCACAGGTTGGGGCAGGGAAGGACAGGTGGTAAACTGGCTTGTAAATCTGTAGATTGTGACTTGAGTCCTTCTCCTTCTTTCAGCACACAGAATGCAGGTATCATGGATCAAAGTGAAGGTATCCTTAATAGGGGCATAATCAATTAAGCCATTGCTGAGTTTGCTTTATGGTAGTAATGTAGTTGCTGAAATAGTGTAACAAAGCATTCCCAAACAACGGCCAGGATTTAAATTGCTACTTACTCCAGATTGACAGATAGTATCACTGATGAAACAGATAGGCTTTGGCTCACCACTGCAGTTCACAGGACTTGAGAGCTCCTTGCTGTCTTGTTCTAGATGATGCCCGGCCCTATATTGGTGCTCACTGAGCGTTAAATAATACCAATACTGTCAAGTGCTTCTTATTTTTCACCCGGGAACATTTATAATTCTTTGCTTCATGTACTTTCTAATTCTTCATGCTCAATGATAGGAATGAAAATTAATTACTCTGGGAATGTGAATGTCGCCTTGACAAATCATTCCTATTCTGTTAAATAAAGTTTTCGTTGGTGAAACCTGGAGGTCCCTGTATTCTCTTCTCTTGGCCTAAACCCCTGTTCTTCCTCCTTCTGCCCTAAGATCTTTTAGAAATGCCCAAACTGAAGAAGAATAATTGCCTCTTAATTTAGGTTTGGGATTTAAATGTGATTTATTTTAAAACCTTCCTAAGTGTGGTATTTAAATCTATGTGAAATTCCCAATTCCCGATTCCTGCAGCTCAGCCAAAAGTGTCGTTTTGATTTCTGAGCTGCACATTCCTGGGAGCGTGGGTCTCATTTGTCTGAAAAAGAGAGATGTAAGCTCATTTGAAGTTTTAGTTGACTTATAGTTCTTCTCTGACCTTTGCTACTAATAGCTGGCAGAGAATAAAACCAGACACGTCAATCACTGTCTCGATTTTATAAACTATTGACTGTTTCTTGAAGGATTGTAAGGCTTATTTTATTGGCCTGTTGTACCATAGTAGGAGATTTATAGGGTGTCAGGAAAATGAAAACCATGGCTAGCTAGCATTATCCAGATCTGCTGGCAATATAGTCATTGAAATTAGTAACTATCAATTAACTATAAGTGCACAGAAATCTCATGTGAGAGAGAATCAAAAGCATTTTACTCCCTAGATCTTTTTGGCACTGTCATATTTAATGCTCCATAGATAGTTGAATTAATGAGTTTTCCTGATTTTATTTAGCGAACACTTCCTCTTAGTAGGTTTGTTTAAATTTCATAACTTCCAAAGGAAGACTCTGCAAGTCACTACTTATTTGTATTGTGATGCAGGAGGGCTAACCCTTTTCCTGCTTTACCACCACTCACACTTTAAAGATTTTTAGCTCTTGGTATACTGCCATTCT
The DNA here is from genome assembly GCA_004024625.1 of Mellivora capensis. NCBI lineage: Eukaryota > Metazoa > Chordata > Mammalia > Carnivora > Mustelidae > Mellivora > Mellivora capensis. The sequence goes on along the minus strand of PISX010001556.1, from coordinate 185,889 downwards.
CTCCACACAATTCCTACCATAATTACTGGCGATTTCTAATACTCCAGCCTCTCAGTTTTTGAACTTCTCTCCTCCAGTGATTTTTGTCCTATGTCCTGCCTTACACAGACATTCCATTGTCCTGTACCCTAGATCAGCAATTCTCAAAGTGGGGTCCAAAAGACCCTAAGGTGCCCAGGACACTTCCTACAGGCCCAAGGGTTAAAAACTGTTTTCATAATATTACTAAGATGTTACTTCCATTTTTTACTCTAATTTTTTCATGAGTATACTTGTTTTCCAGAAGCTACATGACATGTCACATTACAGTAGATTGAATGTAGAAGCAGATGTGAGAATCTAGCTCTCTTCAACAAGACATTAAAGAGATTTGCAAAAACATTGTCACCCTTCTCACTATTTTTGTTTGTTTGTTTCGTTTTGGAAAACAGTTATATTCTACACAAAATATGTTATGTTGCCATTTAATAGGTTTTATTATTTCGTTAATTAAGTAAATATTTTAAAAATTCATATTTTAATTTCTAACCCAGTAAATATTAATAGATATAATCTACATAAAATATTTTTGCTGTCAATAATTTTATGAGTGTAAAGTGGTCTAGCAACCAGGAGATCATGACCTGAGCTGGAATCATGAACTGGATGCTTAACTACGTGAGCCACCAGGCCATTATTCCCACTTTGTAGAACTGAGTTACAGGGAGTTATTTAAGTGCGTCAGGGTTATACAATTGTTATACAAAATGTTAAATGTCGAGCTTGAATTTGAACCCTGGCAGGGCTGACTTGATGTCCTTTATGTGTAACTTCAGAGCTCTATTAGCTCATAAGTAAGTTTGTCTGAGACAGTCCTAGTTTACACCCAATGTCCAGGTACAGTTATTAATAGAGTCTACTTCTACTCTCCAGGCTGTGTCATGTGGGATGAAAACTCCTATGGTCTTTCTTCTCACATGTCATACAGGGGGAGATGCTTGTGAATGGGTAGAAGGAACACTGGGGGAGGCTAGAACACAGATGGAGTCAAACATACCATCCAACAATCATATCTGTTGTGTTCTGGGGTGGGTCTTTTTAGAGCAAATTTGCCTTTTCGCCTGTGGTTTGGCTTGCTTAGAATGAAATAATTTTAGTTTTTATTAAAACACCAGTAAGTAAGGCTGAATGTATAATGTATGCACACACACATACAATTTCTGCTTTTTTGATCAGTGATTTTCGAGGAGCTCAAAGTGAGTAAGGAGCCAAGGGAAGGACTAGAGATGAACACTGTTCTAATGACGAGGATGCCACTGTAGCAGAATGAGAGGTCATCAGCTAGTGGTGGAGAAGATAGAGCTGTTGTCTCAATCCTTGGTCGCATATTCTATTGATGAGAAATTCTGAGCATGAGCTGCCAGTATATTCAAGTAATACCTGTTTGTTCTTTCTTTTTTTATATTTTATTTATTTATTTGATAGAGAGAGACACAGTGAGAGAGGAAGCACAGGCAGGGGGAGTGGGAGAGGGAGAACTAGGTTCCCCACTTAGCTGGGAGCCCAGTGCGGGACTTGATCCCAGAACCCTGGGATCATGACCTGAGCTGAAACCAGCCGCTTAACGGGTTGAGCCACCCAGGCACCCCATATGTATTCTAAAATACATACAGAGATAGAAATGAAAGTGGACATGATGAAAATCAAAGATAATGATTATTATAAACTACTTTTTATTCATTTGTTCATGGAACGATTATAGAGAATCCCTTACTCTTGCTAACATCATCTTTAGTGTGTATTGTATTATTTTTAAACATTTGACTTACAATTTCTCAGACAGAGATTTGAAGACCTGGTTCACTTTATTTGAATATTTGTTCTTAAATTCTGTTATAGGTTGGAGATACCTCACAGAGCTATCCAGAGGCAAATGGGAGGAGTGCCATGTTACTTGTGCTTACTAAATCATGACTTTGATTTCCATCCCAGATATTAATCATACAAATGTTTTTATTCAAGTTTGGTTAGTAAATTCCTTGATAGGCATTATTAAACTTTCTCTAAAATTATGTGGAGATTATTGCATTTTTACCTATGTAATAGGTGTGTCCCAAATCTACTGCAGCCCCTTTTTAAAGAAGATTAATAAACAGCTTAGAAAATTTTGTTTTTTTAAAAATAAACTTTAATTTTAGAAGAGTTTTGGATTACAGAAATATTACAAAGAGAGTGAATTGAATTCCCATGTGACCCACCTCCAGTTTTCCTATTGTTATCATCTTACCTGAGCATGGTACCTTTGTCACAACTAATGAGCCAATGTTAATATATTATTATATACACAGTTCAATTTTCTTTTAGATTTCCCTTGTTTTCACCTAATGTCCCTTTCTGTTCCAGGATAGGGCACAACTCCTTAGGTTCTCCAGAGTGTGACATTTAATTTTCCTTGTTTTCTAAGGCTTTCCTTGGTTTTGATGATCTTGACAGATTTGAGGAGTACTGATCAGGCATTTTATGGAAAGTTCCCAAGTTTTTAAAGTGTGCATATATGAGTTTTTATAAATGGTACAAGTTCTGTTATATTGCTCTCTTATAACAAATACATATAAATGTAGAAAGATTAAAAACAGTAATTTTGAAGAACTTTCTTCTCATCACTCTTCAAAAGTACCCTTTTTTATTGCATACTATTAAAACTTGGCCTTTACCTTGAGGGGACAGATTTTTACATAGTTATCATTATTTTCTGAAAGTATCTGTTAGATGGCATACTACCAAGTGCTCCATGTCCATGGGAAAGGTTAGCAGATTTGGGACATGTGTCTTCTTTTAACAGAAAAGTGCATCATCCATCTTTCCTTCAGTAACTCTTTTAAGACTTTGATGCAAGATAATAAATGTATCTTTGGGTTATGCCACAGATTCTCTCACTCCCCATCTTATTGCTGAAGTATTCTAAGAACTCCATTGTGTGTGTATATACGCACATACACTCTCACACCATGTCTTCTTTATCCATTTATCTATACATCAGAATATTACTCAGCCATCAAAAAGAATAAAAATCATTCCATTTGCAACCACAGGGATAGAACTAGAGGGTATTATGCTAAGGGAAAGACGTCAGTCAGAGAAAGACAAATACCATGTGATTTTACTCACATGAGGAATTTAAGAAACAAAACAGATGAACATAGGGGAAGGGAAGGAGAAATAAAAGAGGAAGAAAACAGAGAGGGAGGCAAATCATAAAAGACTCTTAACTATAGGGAACAAACTGAGGATTGCTGGGATAGGAGGGTGGTGAGGGAATGAGGTCACTGGGTGATGGACATTAAGGAGGGCATGTGATGTAATGAGCACTGGGCATTGTATGCAACTGAATCACTAGATTCTACTCCTGAAACTAATAATATACTAGATGTTAATTAAATTGAATTTAAATTAAAAAATTTTTTAAAACTCCATTGTATTTTAAAGATCTTCTTATAGATAAATTGTATCAGGGACTTTAGTAACAAAGGACTACAGTACTTTGTCTACTTCTAGCTTTTATTTTTCTGCCTTTGCTTGTGTGCACACAATGAAGTGAATGGATTAAAAGTGTGACCCTATCTCTAATTTTGCCTCATATTCTTTTCTTATTCCAGCCAAAATAGTTGTTGCATTGATGTCATCATATAAATTTTATGGGAGAAGACCACTAATTTTTTTTAAAGATTTTATTTATTTATTTGACAGACAGAGATTACAAGTAGGCAAGAGAGGCAGGCAGGGAGAGAGAGGAGGAAGCAGGCTCTCCGCAGAGCAGAGAGCCAGATGTGGGGCTCGATCCCAGGACCCTGGGATCATGACCTGAGCCGAAGGTAGAGACTTTAGCCCACTGAGCCACCCAGGCACCCCTGAGAAGACCACTAATTTTTAAAAAATGAAAGAACTCACTTTCTGTTAACAGTGTCTTTTATGATACATTTGTAATTCCACAGTACACAGAAAGTTAGTTTTGATGTATTTTACTTTTGAAATAGATTCTAGCCAGCTCAGTACACTAACTCATATTAGAATGTCTGTACTTCCATCAAACTTCAGAGAGAACATATCACCATGTATAGACTGTTGTACTCATTCTTGATACTTCCAGTCTTCAGGTACATGTTCTGTATAGCTTTCAAAAATACTATTTACTCATACAGGAAAGCACATCATTTTGTCTCCATATCTCACGTGGATGCATGCGTATGTGCATGCATGTGTCTCCAGCTAGTTTCTACCAAGGAGAGAGAGAATAAGGGTGACTTTTAAACATGACTGAAAAAATTATGGATCTGAGTCTTCATACTCTGGGGGTTTAATTTTAATATGTCTTCATAATTGAGATTACTTCATATCATCATTAGAGAAAATCTCAAAAAACCCTATTTATATAAGATTTATTGTTAATAGTAGTAGATGTAAATCCGTATTTCAAATAAACCTCTTGATAATTTTAAAGATTTTGGTCTACTTCTATTTAGATATGATTATGTCATTGCAGTTTTCTAGGGCTGATAGAGAGTTCATACAAAGGATGGAAGAAGTGTCAGGCTTTCTATTTTCTTGTTTTTCTCTTGGGCTTGCCTTTCTTACTATGCTCACTCTGTTGTTTTTTCATCTGACAAATTTTGACTTGATTGTCAATTTGTGAAGATTTATGTGATTAAAACTAGATAATATGATTTATAAATCCACTTAACCATTTACATGCATGCTGGAAGATGTTTCATTACTCTGAAAGTAAGGCAACACTGGAAGGCCATCTAGTGGGTTAAAAAGTGACCCCACCCCCTAATATATGTCTACCCAGAACTCCAGAATAAAAGTCGTTGTGGATGCAATTAGGATAAGGATCTGTACTTGAGATCATCTTGGTGGGCCCTAAATTCAATACTGGGTATCTTATAAGAGACAGTAAAGAAGACATAGGGAAAAAGGCCATGGGAAATCAGAAGCTCGGATTGGAGCAATGTGTCCCAAGCCTAGGAAGGTCAAGAATGGCTTGCCAAGAATTCCACCAGAAGGTGAAAGAGGTAAGGAAGGATTCTCTCCTGGATATACCTTGACATCTTGATTTTGGATTCCAGAAGAGTGAAAGAATTAATTTTGTTCTTTGAAACCACCAACTTGGTGGTGATTGTTATAATAGCCCTAGGAAACAAATACAGGTCCCATTGTCCACTCCTATGTCCTGGGACTGTGGCACTCTTTACAGGGGGTACCAAACACCATCCCTGACTTGTACACACCTGAATGTAAACTGAGTGAGGTCCAAGTGTCAACCCATGCATTAAATTCAGTACCTAAATACTAAGTGAAAGCTTTGTATTGTTCTTCCATCCTAAGTGGGTGCATCATCTTGCACAACACTGGGGGTGCATTCACCCCACTTTGGAAAGCCCTAGGAAGAGACTTTGTACATTTCAAGTGTATCCGTTTGATTGTTTGAGCCATATCTCGAGAATCCTTTCAGGCAATATGCTGAGGCCACATAGCAGCAAGTTTTTATTCTTTGAAGAGCTGAGAAAATAAGATGAGAGGAAGGACATGGAACCAAAACATGAACCAAAACATGGTATTTAAAGGATGTAGAGGAAGGAAGATGGATGCTGAAGTTTGTATGTTAGCCCAGGATGTAACTCTGACCTGAGTGCTTAAATTGCTAACATAGCTCTTTAAGGCTACATGATATAAATAAACTTAATACATTTTTGAAAAAAATGTCTACTTCTTTTCTGATGTGATTATGTCATTACTGCATTTTAAATGATTAAAATAGTATCAAGTACTTTTTGTAGAATAATTGAGGATAAAAATTGAGGATAAATGGAGGATAAAAAAATGATAAAACAATTGAGGATTAAAAAAAGTAAGACCTATGATGTCCTTCCTCCCAGTATGTATCTTTTAAAACTGGGATCACAGTATATGTAGAGTCTTATTTCCTGCTTTTGTTCATTTCTCATTTACTGTGTGAATATTAATATGATTGGAAACTCTGATGTTATGGGTTGAATAATATTTCACCAAATTCTTATGTTTAAATCTCTCCCCTGAAAACCAAACTCAGAATGTGACCTTATTTGGAAGTAGGGTCCTAGTAGATGTATAGTTAAGATGAAGTTATACCGGAATAGGACTAGGCCCCTGCTTCAGTATAGCTGGTGTCTTTATTTTTAAAAAAGAGAATTTGGACATAGGTATATACATAAGGAGAATGCCATGTGAAGATGAAGACAGAGGTCAGGCTGAAGTTTCTACAAACCAAGAGATACGAGATATTGCCAGCAAACCACCAGAAGCTAGGGGAGAGGTGTGGAAATATTCTCTCTCAGTGTCCTCAGAAGAATCCAACTCTGCCACCATTTTTATTCCAGACTTCAAGCTTCAAGCTCTCTAAGGAATTATTATTTAAGCCATCCAGTTTGTGGCACTTTTGTATGGCAGCTCTACCAAACTAATACATATGGTATGGTGGTGAAGTGTATCGATAATATAGCCAGGAAATCTGAGTTCCGAGTGTGACAAGCTATGTTATTGTGGGCACACTAACCTTTCTGTGTCTCAGCTTACCTATAAAATGGGGAATGACAATGGTTCAGACCCAATAGGGTTGTTATAAGAATTAAGTGAGTCCATAGATGCAAGACACTTAAAGTGATACATGGCATGTAGTGTCCATTGAGTTATTCCTGTTTATTTGTTTATTTGTTTGTTTAAGAGAATATGGGGAGGAGGGACAGAGGGAGGGGGAGAGAGAGAGAATATGAAGGAGGTTCCATGCCCAGTGCAGAGCCTGACTTGGGGCTCAATCCCACAGCCCTGAGATCATTGCCTTAGCCAAATCAAGAGTTGGATGCTTAAACTACTGAGTCACCCAAGTGCTATGTTTATTACTATTCAAAGCATTAGTAACTGAATATTATATCCTATGCATGTACTTTAACTTATTTAATAATTCTCTATTTTATAAAACATTATAAATACCACTGTAATGAACATAGTTGTAAATAAATATTTTTTTCCATCAGGCCAGATTCTATATGTGCAATTAGGTCAAAGAATATTAGTATTTCTAATTCTCCTGAGGCTGTATTTTTTTTAATTTTAAATTTTTAAAATTTTAAAATTAAAAAAAAATTAATTCCAGTATAGTCAGCATATAGGGTTATATTAGTTTTAGGTACACAGTATAGTGATTCAACACTTCTATTCATTATTCATCATGATGAGTGTAATCTTAATTTCCTTCATTTCACCTACCCATGTCCCTTCTGGTAACCATCAGTTTGTTCTCTATAGTCAAGTGTCTCTTTCTTGGTTTGTCTCTTTTGTTTGCTTGTTTCATTTCTATTTTTTTGTTTGTTTGTTTCATTTCTAAATTCAACATATGAGTGAAATCATAAGGTATTTGTCTTTCTTTGATGGACTTATTTCACTGAGCATTATATCCTCTAGCTCCATTCATGTTACTGCAAATGGAAGATTTCATTTGTTTCTATGGCTGAGTAATAGTCCATTATATATATATAATGTAATTGTATATACAGATTAAATATAGAATATGTAATATATATATAATGGAATGGTGATATATATCAATATATATCTTCTTTATAGATTCATCTAGGGATGGACATCCGAGCTGCTTCCATAATTTGGCTATTATAAATCATGCTGTAATAAACATACGGGTGCATATATCTTTCAAAATTAGCATTTTTGTATTCTTTGGGTAAATATTCAGTAGTAGAATTACTGGATCATACAGTAAATCTGTTTTTAATTGTTTTAGGAAACTCCATACTATTTTCTATAGTGGCTGTACTAGCTTGCATTCCTGCCAACAGAGCGTGGTGATTCTTTTTTCTCCACATTCTCACCAACACTTGTTGTTTCTTATGTTTTTGATGTTAGTAATTCTGAGAGGTATGAGGTGATATCTCATTGTAGTTTTGATTTTTGTTCCCCTGATGATTAGTGACATTGAGCATCTTTTCATGTGTCTGTTGGCCACCCTCACGCTATGTTTAAAAAAATTCCTACTTTGAACAGCTATGTTTTAAAAGATCACCTCCTTATTCCTTGAGAATTATTAAATACATAATTAAAAATTTTTGCTCATTTAATTAAATTATTATATATTAACATATTCCATGTAATATACTATGTATTATTATATGCTTCATTTTTGTTATTTTTGATAGTGGTAAGATGAATAAAATGTGTTAATTTTTGAAAGCTGACAGTTAAGTGACATGTATTTGGTGGATTAAAAAGAAATCTGGTTCTCATGGAAAATATACCAGAGCCTCTATCTTCGGAGAGAAGTCAAGCATCTTGAAGTCATTTACTTCAACCTGCTCTTTTCCCTAGGAGATATTTGACTTGATCAAGTCTTTGCTAATAAAATTTACTTTTCTTTTCAGTTTTATCACTGATAGCCTGAAGATGTTCTCCTCACCCTAGATAAATTGCTAAGACAACCTACAAATGTTTTGAAGTGGCATGACTTCCATTCACTGAGCAACAAAGCCTGTGCTCAGTATATTTGTACAAAGACTGAAATAATACTGCAGTAGGGCCTTTGTAATAAGTAGTCGGGGACTTGCTTGTGGAAAGAAGCTGAGGAAAGGGTGGGAGGAAATGGATGGGCTGGTGCTTTGTTGCTGTCAGGAGCCAAAGCATATTGATCCATGCTTCCATGAATAACAACCTGCTCATAGCATAATGTCATGGCTTAAAATAAGCCACCCCAAGACAGTGTTTTGCTAACAAGGCTTTGTCTTCATGCTATTTTACTGGGTAAAATTTTTTTTAAAAGGTGCTGATAATTCAGTAGCAAAAGGAGTCTTTTTTCCCCTTAGGAGTTAAAAAAATTAACTGAAACAAAGATCAAAAAAGAAATCCTTTGTACAGTTTAGTTACCTTATGTGTGACATGCCTAGATTTAGGATCTCAGAAGCAATAAAACGTCGGCTCTTCTAGATCATATAAATGATTCTTTGGTATATTTCACTGACTAAATTCTGTTAACTTAGACATGGAACAATCATCCTACATGTACTGAGTTCCACAAAAAAAATTAATACTCTAGTCAGTCTTTTGAAAAATTATAAAAACCCAAACAGACAAGCCAAAAAAGCCATACTGCTTATCTTTGCAATAGAAGCCGAATAACTTTATAGTAGAAACTTTGGTAGAAGAAGAAATGACTATGGTCCAATTTTTATCCTTGTAGCTTTCATTCAACAGATCTGTTAAGGATCTAATAGAGCCAGGTTCTCCTCATGAATCTGGGGACATGACAGTGAACAAGAACATATCCTATTGCCAGGAATTCACAGTCTTGTGGGGAAGGTAGATGAATGAAGAGTAATAATAACAATAATAGTAGTAATAATAGTAATAATAATAATAATAATAATAATAAAAATCTGCTATTGAAGCAAGATCATGCAGAACCATGAGAGAAATGAGAGCAAATACCATTCTGTTGAAGTGGGGCATGTGGGCAGATAAGCAGAGAGGCTGGAGAAGCTACCATCTGAGCCAAGGTTTAAATAAAAATAAAAATTGAGCATAGAATGAGAAAAAGAAGAGAAAATCAATGGAATGATATGAAAGGAGATGCAGAAGGATGTCTTTCCTGTCATGTGCAGGGAACTACATGCATTTCAGTAAATCTCAAGTGCGACTGCATAGGCAGAGGAGGCCAGAAGAGCATGCTGAGCTTTTCTATCCTATCAAAATGTTAGATTCCCACTACAGGCAACAGGAACACATCTATGATTTTAAGCTGGGCGGTGGTTTGATTAGCTCGGCTCAGAAAATCAGCCACATGGTCAGTGGACCATTGGTCTCTGCGGCTGGGTCCACTGAGAAGGAAATACCAAAGCTTATATTTGTGCTCGTTACATAACAAGCACAGTATCTTTTTATCTTTAAAATAAGAAAACCATTAGATTGTGCTCATTTTGGTGGGATGCCCTGGAAAGAAGTTTTATTCTTTCTCTCATTTTTAAAGCACTCTGTGGACGGTTCCTTTCCTGGCACTGGATGAATTTTAGATGGGTCTCATTGCTTTTCTGATCACTTTTAGGGACAAGTACAGTATCATTATATTAGTTAAAATACCAAGTCCCAGCAATATTAGAAACAATACCTTCATTTGAAGTTTGAACGATCTTCTCCCTTAGACTGGGTCTTCTTCAGGGCAGGAAGCTGGAAAGAGAAGCTGCTTTCCTGCTCTGTCCTGATTCTTTACTTCTTTCCTCTTTTCCTCTCCACACGCCAGGATGGGAGGGGATCACAGGTGGAGGTGTGGTGAATACTCTTGGGATCTGGCTTGGCATCCTCGGGGGCCAGGGGGATGGACTCGCTGTCAGGACGTGCTCTTCATGTTTTCTTGGAGATTCAGCCTTTCAGGATCTGCAGCTGTAATTCCTACCACCTGAGAATACCTCTCTCTCTTCCCTCAGCTGGCCATTTGCTCTACTCTTCTTTACCCTTCAGACTCCTAGAAATCCACTCCTCTGCAATGTTACTCTAGCTCTTTCGGGTGGGGACTCTTTCCGGATGTCTTCAGGCCAGCTCCCTCTGCTCTGGGCCATTTGTATCTTCACTGTCACCTCCATCATAAGTGAAAGTGTAGGTCCCTCCCAGGGCAGCCCCTCTCTCCAACTCACCCCAAAACATTCTCTCTGTAACAACACACATTCACTCTCTCTATCTTTCTCTCCCTTTCTTCTCTTCTCCCATGGGCTGATCTAACTTTGGCATCTCATACAAGTTCTTAAGCTCCTGAAACTCTAAACACCTAAACTGCTAAACAGCTGTTAGCTATCTTACTGGTATACTTAAGGCTCCTCTTACTTATCGTGGGAGACAGGGAAACAGGCTCCCAGAAGGTGGAAGTGCTCTACGAGTCTCTCCAAACTCCAGATGAACTTCAGTCTTTCTGTAACTGGGGAGAATGATCTCTAATTCTTGAAGATTAGGTTTTACCATCTCTTAGCACATTCATCTATCTATCTATCTATCTATCTTGGGAGTTCAGTCTCAAAAAAGAGGCTTGATCAAGTATGATCAGCAGGGTACTGGTGTAAAGAACACATGGGATGCATGTAAGACAGGATGGGGGAGACTGTTACACTGGGAAGCCAGGACATGCTGAGGACCTACACCAAGGGAACAGCAATGCCCAGTAGAGAGGGAGAGAAAGCAGAATGTCCTGGACTTGGAGATTTATTAGATGTTACTGTGGACTGAATTGTGTCTACCTCAAATTCATATGTTGAAACCCTAACCCTAGTACCTCGGAATGGGACTATATTCGGCAATAGGACCTTTAAGAGGTAATTAAGGAAAAATGGGGCCCTTATAGTGGGCTCTAATCCAGAATGGTGTCTACGTAAAAAGAGGACACAAGAGACACCTGGGATGTCACAGAGAAAATGCCATGTGAGCATACAGTGAGAAGACCGCCATCTGCAAGTCAGAGAGCGAGGCCTCAGGAGAAACCAACCTTGCTGACACCTTGATCTTGACTTTCAGTTTCTAGAAAGGTGAGTAAGCAAATTTCTGTTGTTGAAGCCATCCAGGCTTTGGTATTTCATTATGGAATCCCTAGCAAACTGATACAGATGCCAGTAAGAGAACAGAGAAGTGGCTAGGACTTTGAGCCACCAAGATAAAGAATTGTGTGGTGGGGTCAGTTGTGTGACAGTCTTGGGAGGAGGGTTTTTGCCTTTCCCCTTCTCTCCTTTTCTTGTGTATCATTCACTTAATAAGGCATTCAGTTGTTCCACTAAACTGCTACACTTTCTATGTTTATGAAAGATAAGGTCAGGGAGATTAAAAATAGTGGTTCAAAGGCAGGGCCTCTGAATCAGAAAAACTCTCATTCAAATCCCAGCTATGCCATTTGGAGCAAGTTATGTAACCAGTCTTGTGAATGGACTCAAGCCAATTTGGTTTCTTGCAATCCTTTGGTAAATGTTCGTATCCTCCATTATGCTAATTAACAACTCTCAAATTTTGTTCAAAGACGAATGAAGAATTTAGAGTGCCAGGCTCTGAATTACGGTTTTTGATTAGTCTTTCAAAGTGCTCACCAGCCCTGGAGGGTTTTCCCAACTAGGTACTTCAAATGTGAGTAACCACTCCAGAGAATAAAATACTATTATATATAAAAAGGTGCATAGCACCGAAGACTTTTAAGATAAAAGAGAAATAGTATAAAGCTCTCTAAGTGCTCTTGCTCATCTCTAAAATGGAGTAATTTTACCAACTCCATATGTGTAACACAAAGATTAAAGTAAATCATGTCTGGAAAGCATTGAACTCTGTTTCTAACATACAGTAAGAGCTTAAAAATCGTAAGTTATTTTCAGTGCAAGGTAACTTGGCTCAACCAAGAAAATAACTTTGATTTTTGTTGCTAAGACAAAAACTAAGAAATCTGACTTAGGAACTTACTAATCAGCAGCAAACCTTTTTGTGCCCTACAGAACCTAAGTTAGGTGGTGACACAGGACTGTCTTGTTGCTCTGGTCTTGCCAGAGATGGGGACTTACAACATAGATTCTTTGTTCTTAAATCTTTATATATTTTATTAATCAAATAATTTGTCAAGCTTTTGTTATAGCACTTTTTTAAAATCCAGGCAAATAATTTTCCTTTTAATCTTTACTCATCTCTGTTAAGAAGTATATATTTACACTCAAAAAAGGTGGGGGGATACTACCATAGATTCCATTTTGAATTGTGGACATTTTCCAGAGGAAAGTTTATGAGCTTTGTGCAGAAAAGCTGAGCATCAAGAGAACGGTTGAAGTTTATTATTGTCCTGTGTCCACTGGACATCGGGATCTTAAATTCCATTTTGCTACTGAGGGCATATATGATTTAGGATGTTGCTTAAACTCTGAACATACTTTTTGAATTTGTTACATTGTCTCTTTCTCCTTCATTATTAACATTTCTTGGAGCCTTGCATGTACAACTGGAAATATTGGGAGAAAATGCAATGCAGTGTGGTAACTTCTAGAAAGGCTGTGTTCACTATAAGATGTCAGTTTTTCAAATGTAAACTGAGAAAGTCAGTCAAAATGTGAACATTTGGGCTATGTGATAATCCTCCCCATATTTGGAAACATTTTAAGTGGGCTAAGCTGAAAGAAGGGAACTGATATTATTACAACTAAATTTATAAACAATGATTGATCGCTCCCTTTTCCAAAACTGTAATTTAAATAGGAAAACATGTTGCCTTAGCCACTGCCATGTCCTTTGGAAATAAGAACAGCTGTCTTGCCAGCAGTGTGGGTTCCTTTCTCTATAATGTAAGTAGCATTAGAAAGAAGTTTTTCTGATTTCGAAAGCACCAGCTGCTCTGATGTTTTGGGAATATTCCCATATGTTCTGAATGGGAAAAATTAAGTGACGCCAAACCAAAGACTTTTGACTTCATAGAGGAGACAAAGCTTTTCAAGACTTTCTCAATCAGAAAGTTTATAATTAGAGTAGTAATTTCCTGGAGGGAATTTTTTCTTCTTTGTGTAACTTAAAGGACAAATTTTTTACCCATTCTCTCATAGGAATTTGTTTTGTACTTAGAATTAATAGTCCAATGATCCAAAAATAGACCCTGATGCTTGGCTGAAAAGCTAATTCGAGAGCCACTAGAAATGTATTAAAACATGAATTAGTACTCAAAATCACAGTCGCAGCCCATCAGAGAAATATTTGAATCTGCTTTACAAGTGACTAATTTCATATTTGTGTTTAAGCTAACTGGCACTGCTTTGAAGACATCTGTTTCATGAATACTAACATTTAGATGATATAAAGAAGAACAAACAGAATCTTCTCTTCCAAGAAGCTCCTTGCTGAGGCACTAAATGGCCTAAACCTTGTGAATCAGCTGTAAGAGTCTGGCTTAGAAATTAACCACCCTTTTTCCCCCACCGCTAACGGTGGTCTTCCATTGAGTCTTGTAGAATCTCTCATGGTTATTTGTGGCCTGCGAGAGATTGCAGTCCTTTGGTCAGGCCTGGAAAATCTACATGAAGTAGGCTGGGCCTGGATCCATATGGGAGGACATGAACCAGAATTTTCCAGGAGAGCTAGGCCTGGAGGTGACTTCTCCTCCTGGAGATTGTATATGATCTTGGACCGAATAAATGGCCACATGTATTGTGGCCAGGGCCACAGTGGATTCTGGCACATTTTTAGATGAAGTTAAAAATGTCACGGTGTGCACAGGAAGCGGGCAAAGGAGTTCTGAGGGAGGGGATGCCCGGAGGTGGAATAAACCATCTGGTCTACTCGGGCAGGAGCTCTGGGAGGGACACAGGAGCTACGAGGCTTCTAGGAAGGTGTTGGTTCGGAAGATGGAGGAGACGATCTTGCCAGTGGCGTTGATCGTGCCTTCACTGTCTGAGCTGGACTCGGAGTCACTGCTCCCAGAGTAGGCGCCCAAGCCCGGGAGGATGCAGATGCAGACCGCAGCGGAGGGGCAGTGGATGGAAGGGGCGCTCAGGGACGTGCTGCCAAGAGACATGCAGGACGGGGCTTCTTGACTCTTGTCATCTGGGTCAGGTTCTGATTTCAGTCTTTTCACACTGTTGCCACTCTCTGAGCTCTTATGTTTCATAGTAATTAAGAGATTACAATCTCTTAAGTCTCATTAGTGCGTAATCTGAACTAGTTTTTTGTGTTAAAGGAGGAAATTTAGCGCAGAAAAATAAGGGAATTATGTATCTACAAAGATAGTGGAAATGAGGCTTCTCTATTTCCATTTTGGAGACTCCTATGTGTTCTCTAAGCTACCATTTTCACCCATGCTATTTCTATAGTCTCTTTATCTTCTGTAGGCTGTCAACCTCTAAGATAATTTTGTCATACTTCAATTTCAAACAATAGGTTTATTAGACATACATTCCTCTCCTCTCTGGTATTCCTACGTACACCAAGGAAATTCCTTCATTGTTGCTTCATCCTATTTGAGAATCCACACCCATGTGTAAAGAATCCATTTATATAGTCAAACTCATTACTTATATCTGATTTAACTTGGGGACATTGCTATCTACTGATTGTTTTCTGGCCAACATAGTGTCATGGTTAATGACAATAATGATAAAAAAATGACATCAGCTGACACTTAGAGAATGCTAACTGTGTTCCATGGGTAATGTATAATGTCACTTAATATTTTTAGTAATATTTTATGGCAGGTAATTTTTAAAAAACTATCTCTTTTTTCCTGAGCTTCATAAAATCTATCTATGAAAAACCCACAGCAAATATCATCCTCAATGGGAAAAAGCTCACAGCCTTCCCGTTGAGATCAGGAACAGGACAAGGATGCCCACTCTCACCACTCTTGTTCAACATAGTATTAGAAGTCCTAGCAACAGCAATCAGACAACAAAGAGAAATAAAAGGTATCCAAATTGGCAATGAAGAAGTCAAACTCACTCTCTTCGCAGATGACATGATACTTTATATGGAAAACTCAAAAGACTCCACCCCCAAACTACTAGAACTCATACAGCAATTCAGTAACGTGGCAAGATACAAAGTCAATATACAGAAATCAGTGGCTTTCTTATACACTAACAATGAAAGTACAGAAAGGGAAATTAGAGAATTGATTCCATTTACTATAGCACCAAGAACCATAAGATACCTGGGAATAAACCTAACCAAAGAGGTAAAGGATCTGTACTCAAGGAACTACAGAACACTCATGAAAGAAATTGAAGAAGACACAAAAAGATGGAAGACCATTCCATGCTCTTGGATAGGAAGAATAAACATTGTTAAAATGTCTATACTACCTAGAGCAATCTATACTTTTAATGCCATTCCGATCAAAATTCCACCGGTATTTTTCAAAGAGCTGGAGAAAATAACCCTAAAATTTGTATGGATCAGAAGAGACCCCAAATCGCTAAGGAAATGTTGAAAAAGAAAAACAAAACTGGTGGCATCGCGTTACCCGATTTCAAGCTCTACGACAAAGCTGTGATCACTAAGACAGCATGGTACTGGCATAAAAACAGACACATAGACCAGTGGAACAGAGTAGAGAGCCCAGATATGGACCCTCAACTCTATGGTCAAATAATCTTCTACAAAGCAGGAAAAAATATACAGTGGAAAAAAAGACAGTCTCTTCAATAAATGGTGCTGGGAAAATTGGACAGCTATATGTAGAAGAATGAAACTCGACCATTCTCTTACACCGTACACAAAGATAAACTCAAAATGGATAAAAGATCTCTTTTTTTTAATGGATCAGAAAACTAGAGTCCAGACTATGTATCTGGCTTAAGGTTACACAGCTGGTAAGAGGAAAGCTAGAATTGGAAGCTTGCGCTGCTTAACTCTAGATCCAAAGCCTTCACTGTTTTCATTACATCATGGTGCTTTCTTGACCAGGACCTCCCTGGGGACAATGGGGAGGAATGTGCCATTTTGATTTCCAAGATGGCCTAAATCTTTAGTACACTGTTGTTTCTTTTCTTCATTTATACATTCATATCCTTTTAAATCTCCCTCCCTTCTACCACAGGTACCTACTTCCTCGTGTTGCCATAAGAAAAGTTGCATGTGTAAAGTTATTAAGCTATTTTTCTTGGAGATGGAAACACAGCAATATTATAAAAAGAATATAGGCAGCAGACAATGCTTACTACAAATGAATGAATGATCAATTGCAGAATTTCTGCTGTTGGTCAGGTTTGGGGGGAATTGGGGACTTGCTTGAACCTCTCAGTCTTATCTCTTGACTAAGTTCCTTCACGCAAGGGTGAGTGGGGGGGAGAATGGGCATTGATGTAACTTTCAAGTGATTTTAAAATGGTGGCACAAGTTGGAAGATTGAAAGAGTGGTAGTCAGTAAGATTAAATTTTTTGGATCCAATAAGACCATTCTCTGCCTTCCTAGGACACTTTTAGCTTGTGTTTCCTGTCTGAGCTTCTGAAAGCCAGGGAAATCCTGCCAAGATATGCCTTAGCTACTGCTTCCCTTTGAGGCTACTTTGTCTTTTAAACCAATTTTGTATCCTATAATAACTAAATCCAGAATAAAATTGAGGTTCGTAGACCATGTATGTGGTTGTGTCTGGCTTCAGGTGATGCATGTATGTGTGTGTGTTTCAGGCATGGGGATGACTCTTCTCTAACTTAACAGAAATGCTGCAGTGGGTAAAGCTGATGTGTTAGTTCTCAATGGTGTAATAATCTGTAAATTTCATATGAGATTTTACATAATTTAAGTAAAAAATATTTTGTATTTTTTAAAAATTTTGGATTTATGTCTTTGAGTGGGAACTGATTTAAAAAAAAAGTTAGCAATAGCCAACAAAATCTCTTAAAATAGATCTCCTATTTGGCATGACTCCTACACCAATCATTTATCTAAAGGAATCTACATTGTAAAACTAATTAGAAGTATGTGTCAAGAACTGGGAAGGGTTTGGGATTTTACTTTAGCTGCAGCCTAGCGAGTTAGCCTGCGATAGTTTCATTGATGGTAGGGATACAAACTTCCTAGGTTAGAGACAGTGAGTGGGTTGCAGCCAATACCTACAGCCGGATAATCAGCATTTTTGTGGTGTTTCCTGAGCCCCCATTCCCACAGGGGGATGGAAGAGGCCAGTGATACCCTATGTGCACAGTGGATTGAATTACAAGAAAGGAACATTGACCTTAGGGAATAGGCAGTAAGCCAGGGCTACTCTCTTGCCTTGGAGGAGAGCCCTATCTCTATATCCCAAGTCTGCTTATTTTCATCCTCGAAAATACAGTCTACAGGAAAGGACTTTTAAGATTTGCAGAAATGCAAGTGACTCAGAGAGAATTCTCTCAACAGGTTTGTTTTTTTTTAACTTTCCATTTCTTAGGATCCATTTTTATTTTCCTTTCTAATAACCTGGCCACACTATCACCCTGCATTCATGATCAGAATCAACAGAGAGGGCAATGGTCAGTTTGTTGGTTCGATAAATACTTTGGATCCTATTTATAGCTGACTGATTGCTTGTGCAGAAATCAGTCACTAAGACTGTTGGCAATAACAGTCTTGCAAAAACACCCTACTGGAAAATGGTTTCCATCAGTACTAAAGCTTGAGGAACAAGAGCCTGACTAGAGGAAAGCCTAACTAGGATAGACAGATCTGGAGACCTCTGGGTCCAGTTCTAGAACAGACACAGAATTGGACGAAATAGCTGATCATTGGCAAATGTGGTAGTTTTAATGCTAGTGAACTAGATTAGAGGTAAAACACCTTGAGGACTAGCTTCCTTAAGTTGTTTTCTTCTTGGGCTTGCCCTTATATCTGTTTCCATCTTTGCTCTCACTGTTGGCCACAGGAGGCCTGTGACTGTGGACTTCATTACCCAAAGTCCCTTGTCAGCCAGCTTCCCTTGGGAGGCCCCAGTAGTGATAAAAGGTGGGGAAGAGAGCCAGATAGGAGATTCTTTCCCATGCCCTTCTTGGGCCATGTTTCTGGCAGTGACTCAGTCCTTCCTTAAGTGCAGCTCCATGTCTCCACAGCTCTGGACCTGAATGGATTCTAATGTTTCAAGCCTGGGTGGTAACGGCTGCCAACTCTTGTTACTCTTCAGGTTCTTCAAAATCCCTGTGCCTTTCCCTTGATTGGGCCCACCCTCCATTAGTTGAACTTCATTCAAGTTTCTTGAATATTTTGAGCCACATTCTGTTTCTTACTGAGACTCTGACTGATACAACTAGAGAAAAAGGCAGGACTCTGGTCTCAGAGGACCTAAGATAAATAATATTGAGCCATTATTGTTTGTCAGTTTAAGCCTCACCACAAGCCTGTGAAGTAGAAACTATTATTTGTTCCATGAAACAAATGAGGAAACTGGGCACAGAAATTTAGTACTTGGGGGAAGAGAGACGTAATCCCAAGCTGTTGGACTCTAAAGCCCTCATAGTTCTCACTAGTCCTTATAAGACTTATTGCTAAGGTCAGTCATGACCCTATGCTTGTCTGCAGGGCAGAGGCTTAGTCATCACAATCACAGGAGGAGGCTGCCTGCCTCTCAGGGGAAATAAGGCAAGAGTAAAATGTCAAGTGGTGTTCAGGATTAGTGTGGGGTGAAGGGCAAATTGGCCTTGTTGCTCTACCACTGGTGTTTTAGTCTAGGACTAGTCTTATATCATAAGCCTAGATTCAATCCAGGTTTTTGAGGTCAAAACTCCCTCACTATGGGAAGTAAGGGCCACGGGGCAAGAAGTCAAGGGGAGTCATTTGTTCTGTCTAGATTTTAGGCTATAAAGATGTATGACCTTTGTAAATGATGTATTTATTTGAGAATCATGAAATATACCACTGAATGCAGAAAGTAGTGACTGCTATTCAAAATGAATTAGAGAGAAAACATATTTCATAAAAGAGCTGTATATTAGCAAAATTAGCTCAATGAGTCAAACAGATTGAGAAAAAAAAAAAAAGCATGTCCAGTGGGTGGTTATCTGACTTTCAGACATCTGGGACTATTCACTTTCCAAACCATCAATGGACATAAAAATAAGCAAAAGGGCTAATAATCCAAAACAATAAAAATAGTCTATAATATATTTGGGAACATTTCATGGCTACAGGGAGAAGCATGATTTCTTTGGCTAGTAATTACAGTAAAACTCCATTCTTATTGACACCAAAGCCCAGGGGCCCTGGAAAAATAACAGGGTAAATAGTGAAAAAGACTAATGAAAGAATATTTTGGAATAGCCACATACCAGTTTGTCTCAGAAAGACAACTGGCTAGTCTCATTGCAAATGCAATGTGGCCAGAAGAGTGAAGAAAGCAATGAATTGTCGTGAGAGACTGTGATGAGAAGTGACAGCCAGTAACAGCAATCCTCGCTAGGGAGGAGGAGGAGGAAGAAATACCAATTAGCTGAGTCCAACAACCAGAGATCATTCGATGTGCTGGCAAGCAGAGCTCAGCCTCCGCTGACACCTTTCTCATGTCCTATTGGGGTTACTCAGACCAGCACCAGACAGGAAATCATCCGTGGTTACCTGAGTGCTTTGACTCCCAGCAAAGCCTTCTGCCTCACCACCTCCTTTATCATTCCTTAATCACTCCTTTATCACTATCACTTTAGTCCTGCTTTGATTCTTCAAGTCTTGATTTTTGTTTTTGTAGTCTTAGAAGCTGCTCGGGGGGTGGGGGAGGGAATTAAATGTAGGAAATGCTGCTCATAATTTCCTCCTCTTGAAGATTCTCAGTGGATATTTGCATACCAAAAATATGTGAGATTCTAAAGAACCCCTTTTATTTTTGCTTAACCCAGCCATCAGGCTACTTTAGCATCGGGAACTTTTTATTTCTGTCCCTAGAACATTCTTTGGGAAATGCTGCCGTAGTTGCTACAGACCAGCCACAGATGTGTCATGCAGTCACCTGTTATCAATCAGGGTTGGATAGTAAGGAAAGTTTTATAAAGGGGTTATTTTTAAAGGTGTGGGCTTGACTTATGTAAAGGAGCAAGGGAGAGTGAGGAACATGGGTAGTGACACGAGAGAGGCATTACTACTCCCAGGCTACGGAAACTTCAGAGAGAGAGTGAGAGAGAGCGTCCTTGCATGGTGAGAGGCAACTTCCGGGAGAAAGATACAGCCAACTAGAGGTGACCCAGTTGGAAGGAGAGAAGTGCATAGATGCTTGACCTTCTCTTCCTCCTCCCACCTTTTGACTCTGCTGTTGCCTCCTCTGTATGCCAGCGGCTGCCATGCTAGAAGCTGGAGAGCAAAGTGGTTTCCAGCATAATCCATGCAAGTCAGAGTCCCAGGGTGGAAAAGGGTGGGAATAGCTGTGAGGGACAAAGAGAAGACACTTAGCACAGATGTCTGTACTATCAAATTCAAGCTTCCTAAATTAAAGGCAAATAATCTGTGAAATTTGCACTATATTTAAAGAAATACACTATTGCTCTCTCTAGGACTTAAAGAACAGAAACATTTGGCTGGATATCCTTGCTATGTAAAACCCCTCAGAAGAGACAGCTCCTAGTAGATTCTGATTCAAATCAAGCTGTTGACTAACTGGGTTCCTGGGAGCAGCTAAATTAGTCTCCAGCTGTGTTTAATGGGAGTCCTTCACAGCAAGAAGATCAGAAAATGTTGCTATCTTTGGTTCACTGATTGCTGAAAAGTAGGTACAAAGTTGTTTGATCAGACTTTCTGAGTCAATCCTGGCACTCCATGATAAAAATACAGTGTGTATGTGGGAAGCCGTAGGCAAATACTTTGATAAAGAACAATTCATTGGTCTATTTGGAGAATTTGTTTGAGCTGTCAGGTACCTGTTTTGTCATTCCAGGGAAATAGTCTTTTGGAATAAACACAAGAATGTAGAGTTAGAGGGACAGGTTAGAATCCTGATCCCCCACTTAAATGGCAGTACTCCTCTGGAAGGTTCATCAGTCTCTGGAGGCATTGTTGTTTTGGTTACATTATAACCTGATGCTAATAGGAGCTAATATTCTCAGAGCTCTCTTTCTGTGCCAGGCACTGCATGTGTATTTTCCCAATAATCCTTACAACAGACCTAGGGGAAGTTGTATTTATTATTCTAGTTTTCAAGCAGAGAATTTGAGTCACTTGCCCAAGGTCATACTGTTAACATGTGTAAGCCCTTGGCACATTGCTTGGTAATAATAAGTGCTTAATAAATGTTAGATGCTGGAACTATTTATTATTACTGTTATTGTTAATATTACTTGTCAACCTCTATCCCAGAAATAATAGGCAAATGAAGTGCACCGGGTAAACAGTGAATGAGGCTAGTTTGACTTGATATATGTGATATTACTAGCCCCATTAAAATAAAGTGTAATGGTAATTGTTCTTTAGAAATTATAATCATTCTGAAACTTTCAAATGTGTTACACATTTACTCATCTGGAGTGATTTAACACATGCAGGGACAAGTTATATCTATTTTTCTGGTTTGTTCCCTAGATTTTCTATCCTTAAAAGAGGAATATTTTAGAACCAATGAAGTTCCAGAGAAAAAGAAATGCTTGGTTGAAGCATTGACCTTGAAGATGCAGGTTTTTAGAGTCTGGGAAGACATTAAATATCATTTATTCATTTACTTAGCCATGCAGTCATTAAACTCCCATTATGTTCCAGGTAGACCAGAAATTATGAAAAGATATACTAAAGAGTGGTCATTGACCTGTTATTTAGAAACAATATTTCAAGACCTAGTCTGCTGCTGGATTCTCTGTAGGTGAGGCCCCTTAAAAAAGAGAACACACTGTTTATTCTAGAATAGGTGAAAGTAATCTATGGTGAAAGGACATGAGGGAAACTCCTGGGGTTCTCTAGATAGAGATGTCAGTTACATACAGGATTTTCTACATAATTTGCAGGGTCCAGTGCAAAATGAAAATGTGAGGCTCCTTATTCCAAAGTTATTAATACTTTTGGCAATAGTAGAGCATTCAACCAAGCACAGAGCCCTCCTAAGCACCGGTCCCTGTGTGACTTGCACAGTTCTGGTTAGACAGGTCAATGCATTTATCAAGCCATTGAATGGGAACCCTTAAGAGCCCCATATAAATTATATCTCAATTGAAAAGTGTAAAATTGAAATAGATAAAAATAAAATCAAGTGGAAGAAGATTGGAGGTTCATGTCTTGTCCCAAGTATACCGTTGGCACAAATCATTTGTTCTTTACCAAATATTAATTGAATGACCATTGTAATGGGTGCTAATGGATTGCATGAGTATCATCTATCTATCTATCATCTATCTATCAAGAATACACTTACTGGGGCACCTGGGTGGCTTGGTGGGTTAGGCCTCTGCCTTCGGCTCGGATCATGGTCTCAGGGTCCTGGGATCGAGCCCCGCATCGGGCTCTCTGCTCAGCGGGGAGCCTGCTTCCTCCTCTCTCTCTCTGCCTGCCTCTCTGCCTACTTGTGATCTCTCTCTCTGTCAAATGGATAAATAAAATATTAAAAAAAAAAGAATACACTTACTGTGATGAGCACTGAAGAATGTACAGAATTGTTGAATCACTGCATTAAACACCTGAGACTAATATAACAATGTATATTAATTACACTGGACTTAAAAAATAAATAAAATGATGCAATACTTTTAATATCACGGCAATACTTAGTCTGCATTTTAGACAGAATCCGTTATGCCTGGAAGTCTTTCAAAAGCCAAATATTAAGGATAACATGGGGAAAAAATGCTGCCCTGTTTATGTGTATAAGGAGTCTCTTCTAGTGATGTTGGATGAAGAGGAATAACAACCACAGGCTATCTCATAACAAACACTACCATAAATGAGCTGAAATATACAATATTTATTCATTTAAGTGAGATAAAACAGTGAATTGAGGGTGATAAGGTACATGCAAGTGATATTTTTATTGCCTGTGGTCATATAAATGGGCACCGACAGTAATAAAGTAGGAGGGAGGCAACTATGTGTCAGCCTGTGTCCTTGGAACCAGTTAATTCTCCATCCTGGGATCTAGGCTGAAGGAACAAACATTTGCTGAAACAGTATAAAGGGATTTTGATTTTTAGACAGATATTTAAAGTAGAGAACTTAAATTTCTTTTCTCCTAATCCGGAGGTTCCATTAGTTTGAGATTTCCTGGGGAGCAAACCAAGTATTTGGGAAAAGGTTATTTTATCTTTTTAATTTGACAACTGATTGTGTTTTATAATTCCCTGACTATAGGTGTATATATAAAGCTGATGTTATTCACCCATTCTTGGTTACTTACAAGACAGCAGCCTTATTGAGTATTTTAATAAAGATTACCCAATTTCTCACTTCTTCTCTATGACTGTTTTTTCTATGAATAAATTTTACGCCTTTTATTTTGTATGATGTGTGGTCTTCAACAAGACCATGGCCATATTACTGAATTTGAACTGCAGAAATCAACAAATGTTGGAGTATTTGTCCAAAAAAGACTCTCCATCCATCACAGACACTGTTTATATCAGTCATCTATTCATCTTTTTTATGTTCTGGGTATATCAAATAAGTCTTTGAGAATTCTCAGTTATTATACTGTGTGAAAATGAGGTGTTTTCGGGATCTCACAGATCGTCCACTGAAAGAGCAAAGGAGTGTTCTGGAAATTGTAATCTTGATTTGTTTCATTGTGTATCATTTACCTTCCCAGTCAGACTTCAGATTCTCAGGGAACTAAGTAGTACCTTTTAGCCTTGCTTTTATCCACAGAAATGCTTAGTGCAATTTCTAAATGCCTGAGGCGGTGCCAGATTCAATACATTCTCATTAGAAGGACTAAATCTGGAGTTGATGTTTTACAAAAACTGGGAAATTAAATTCATATTGAGATTCACAGAGTAAATGTGTTTCAAGATTAATCAATGCTAATTTTGCTTATTTTTTAAAAGCTCCCAGAAAAGCTTATCGAGGTAATTGGTTATTTCCAACTCTCTTAAGTATAGAGAAAATTCCAGTTCTCAGTGAATTCACTACAAGTTTCTGTGCTTTTTACTCTTGGAGGAATTTGACTCAGATAGACCAGGAGATAATAGTGAGCATCCAAAACCTAGTGAGTTTCTGCTCTTCTCCTAACACATTGCATGATGTGGTGTGTCTTGTAAATGATGGGTAAATATCATCTAACAGATAAGCCACCCCACTGTTATTGTTTTTAATAATTGTTTGGGGGAGTAAAGTTTCTTTTTCTTTTCTTTCCTTTTTTTTTTTTTAAAGATTTTATTTATTTATTTGACACAGAGAGAGAAATCACAAGTAGAGAGAGAGGTAGGCAGAGAGAGAGGGAGAAGCAGGCTTCCCACCGAGCAGAGAGCCCAAAGCAGGGCTCGATCCCAGGACCTTGAGATCATGACCTGAGCTGAAAGCCAAGGCTTAACCCACTGAGCCACCCAGGCACCCCAAAGGTGAAGTTTCTTTGCAGTTACTTTGCCTGCAGAGATAACTGTGAATGTTTAATGCTCTTGGTTCAGAAATGGCTTCTGTTAATTCAATTGGGATTTTTAAAAATGAAGTTACTTGTCTTTGTGAGTAATTCAAATGCCTATAGCCCTCACCAGTGTGTGATAATGTCCTGATGGCAATTGAATCTCAATATTACTGGGTAAAAGCTTACATTGGATATCAGGCACTGCGGGCCTGCAAAATTCTTGCCAGGTATATCTGAGATTCTTCAAAGGCATTTCTCTTGTATCCCTCAAATTAGTCCTGCTTATTCTGTGGCTGATCTCTCTATGCAGAGACACACAGTCCATGCCATTGATTCAGGATTCAAGAACACCACTGCCCTCGCTTCTATTGCCAGGTGCAGGGATCTGTAATCGCCAGTGCTATCTGAGCTAGAATCAAATGTCCAGCACTGTGGTTGGTAGGCAGTGCTGTAACCCTCCCTCTACTGAACAGGACCCTCCGCCAGTGTGTGCAGCCGGCCTCGTGGCCAGGTCCCAGGGCTCTCCTCTTTCCCAGTTCTGCCACTGCAGAGACTGGTCATGTGAATGGCATCCTCCCTCTAAACTGTGATCGATTATGGGGATTCCTTAGCAAGGTAGCTTAGACCTTAAGATGTCAGGAGTTTAGTGAAATGTTTCCTTAGTTAATAGGATTGACCCTTTCCTTTATGGGGTGTATGCAAATCCACCCAGACTCTAGGTGGGGAGAGGTTTCAGGATTAGCTCTGTTATCTGGAACCACATCTCTTCACTGACCCTCAAACTCTGTGCAAATTCTTCTCAACCTTTCCATATTTGCCCCGTAAGATTAAAAATCAACAACAACAACAAAACACAAAACTTGAATGCACAACCCTGAGATCAAGACCTGAGCTGAAATCAAGAGTCAGACTCTGAGCCGCCTAGATGCCTAGAGATTAATTCTTTTATAAGTCCCTACTGACCTTTCTTGAAATTTGACTTCTGCTAGTCCCTCTTCACCTATGTCCCCAGTTTGCTAGACATGTTTATAGGCAAGCATAGTTTGGGAGATCCCTAGCACCTGTGTAAATCAGCTGACACACTGAGATCTAGGCTGGGGGAAGAGTATGATGCCAAAAAGTGTCACATGACTAAAAAATTCTAGTTGACCCAACTCAACTGAGATGGTCTTTATATGTGAAAAAGTGAGCATTTATACTCTGATTCCTAGGATGTCGGGGTGGACAGGTGTCATTGAAAAGTTCCCTCAGTTGATTCTGATAAGCTCTTATGTAAAGAAAGAGAAGAAATGAAGGGGGAGTGGGGGGAGGGTATCAAAATATCACGGCCACTAAAAGGATAAGGATAGATCCTAAATTATAAAATAATCTGCCTAACTTTGTTACCCTTAGGCAAGGGTAAAATTAGGTAAAACAGAATCTTGGAATGGGTGTGAGGGATTCGAGGAGTAAGAACATGGGAAACCTCTGCTTATAGCTTCTCCAAGTTTTTAGTTCATACTGGTTTTATAGTACTCTCTCTTCTGGCTCCTGCAAACATCATGGTTTAATTACATAACTGTCAATTTTCTGAGCTATATTGCAGGTGGACTTTTATATTTTTCTCATTCTTTAGAGTGGGTGCTGTGATGATTTTTTAAACCCCCTTTAAGATATCTTAGATATTTTATATGCATCATTTCAGGGACTATGTCTGTAAACTATGTAGTCCGGTTATTTTGGCTCTCTTGGTCAGTGGAAGATACCAGAATCAGCTTGCAAGAGAAGAGGAGCCCACAGAAGGTTGGGAATTAACTTTCTGGAAACATAAATAGTCTTCAGAATATGGTGATAATGGACACATCTGGTGTTTGGAGCTGTGGCAAAGCAGGGACAAATTTGGATTAGTTAGCATCCTGTGGTGATTGGCAAGGTCATTAACAGGTGAGGTGAAGTCTCAGAATTAGAGAGCTTTAGAACTAGAAGGAATCTTCTAAATCAGCATCTTTCCAACTGTTGACTAAAACCTGCAGTAAAAGATACATTTTATGTCATGACCCAGTGTCTACCTAGTATGTCTGAAACAAGAGTTTTATGTACACACACACACACACACACACACACACACAATTATACACTTACCACAGTGAAGCACTTATCCTCTATTCTATTCTTGAATCACTAATTTAATATTTCATATATGGTTGTGAACAGAAATTGGCAAGTACTATTATAGATCGTCTTGACCAGTCTTTCATTTTACAGAAGAATTCTGGAGCCCTAGCAATTAAGTGAATTTCACAACCTGTATGGCTAGTTAGGTCTAGAACTCATGTCTTGTGATTCTTCTGGGGATGCTGGGGTTCTTGAAATGAATGTGTAATTAGTATTGCAGGGCATTAATTTTTAATATTTCTGTTGGACAGTGTATATGTTAGGCTGTATAAGGATTATATTTGTAACTATGCAATAGTTTTGAATATAAATCTGTATTAAGATTCCATTGTTTGGTTAATGATACATTCACTTCCAGTATGCATGCAAAGATTGAACAGGCAGAGGCTCAATAATGTGAAGTTGAGAGCTACTCCTGAGGCTAGAATTTTGGGTTCCTTGTCCCTCATTATACTCAGATTTCCTTGATTCTCAGTCAGTCTGCTCCACAGTGCATCCCTGCCCTGCTTGGTGTTGAGAGGAATTAACTAGGGGATACCTTTTATGTGAAGAGCAGTAGGCCTTCCCTCTGGAAAGGGCTTTGAGCATTCTCAACTCCTAAATGGTCTCTTCTTAGGAGTTAGTGCCCAGCAGATAACCTCTGTCTCTTAAGTGCTGCTCTGATATTCCCTCTGCCCTCAATGAGACAATTGTCTATCTTGGGGCCTATATTTTGAATTCCCAATAAGTGGCATTGAGTTTTCATGAACTCATGTGGTCCCATTTCGCCCTAGCAGCACACATTAAAAAACCAGTGGTTGACCAAGTGTTCTGCAAAATGTTGGCATCAGACCAATCATATCAGCTACTTGGTGTGTTTATTAGAAATGCACAATCCTGAGCCCTGGTACAGAAAAACCAAACTGGACTCATGGGATGAGCCTGAGAATCCACATCTTTGACATGCTTTTCTTCTGTGCACACTGGCTGATATTGTGAGTTCCATGTGGGCAGGCATAATATCTTTTTTGCTCATCATTCCATCTATAGTAAGTGGCACATAGTAGATACTTAACAATTATTTGTTAACTAAATGTTATATCTCATACTTCATTATCTTCAATAATGGGGCAACTGATCAACCAACACCTCTGAAAAGCTTAGTGAGACAGAGTGTGGGTTCTGGAGCCTGGCTTCCTCTACCATTTGTTCAACATTGAGAAAACTGTTTAACATTTTTTTAAAAGTTTTTAGTGTTTGCTTTTTTAAAAAATTAACATATAATATATTATTTGCCCCAGGGGTACAGGTCTGTGATTCATCAGGCTTAAACAATTCACAGCACTCACCATAGCATATACCCTCCCCAATGTCTATCACTCAGACACCCCATTCCCTTCATCCCCCCTTCACTTCAGCAACCCTCAGTTTGTTTCCTGAGATTAAAAGTCTCTTATAGCTTGTCTCCCTCCCGATCCCATCTTGTTTCATTTTTTCCTCCCTACCCCCCTACCCTGCCTCTCAAATTCCTATCAGAGAGATCATATGATAAGTGTCTTTCTCTGGTTGACTTATTTTGCTTAGCATAATACCCTCTAGTTCCATCCACGTTGTGGCAAATGGCCAGACTTTGGTTTTTATGATGGCTGCATAGGATTCCATTGTATATGTATATCACATCTTCTTTATCCATTCATCTGTTGATGTACATCTAGGTTCTTCCCATAGTTTGGCTATTGTGGACATTGCTGCTATAAACATTCAGGTGCATGTGCCCCCTTTGGTTCCCTACATTTGTATCTTTAGGGTAAATACCTAGTAGTTCAATTGCTGGGTTGTAGGATAGCTCTATTTTCAACTTCTTTTTTTTTTTTTTTAAGATTTTATTTATTTATTTGACAGAGATCACAAGTAGGCAGCAAGGTAGGCAGAGAGAGAGAGCGAGAGGGGTAAGCAGGCTCCCTGCTGAGCAGAGAGCCTGATGTGGGGCTCGATCCCAGGACCCTGAGATCATGACCTGAACTGAAGGCAGAGGCTTAACCCACTGAGCCACCCAGGCGCCCCTATTTTCAACTTTTTGAGGAACCTCCATACCGTTTTCTAGAGTGGCTGCACCAGTTTGCATTCCCACCAACAGTATAAGAGTGTTCCCCTTTCTCCGCAACTTCTCCAACATCTGTCATTTCCCGACTTGTTAATTTTAGCCATTCTGACTGGTGTGAGGTGGTATCTCATTGAGGATGTGATTTGTATTTCCCTGATGCCGAGGGATGTGGAACATTTTTTCATGTGTCTGTTGGCCATCTGAATGTCTTCTTTGCAGAAACGTCTGTTCATGTCCTCTGCCCCTTTCTTGATTGGATTATTTGTTCTTTGGGTGTTGAGTTTGAAAAGTTCTTTATAGATTTTGGATATTAGCCCTTTATCTGATATGTCATTTGCAAATATCTTCTCCCATTCTGTCAGTTGTCTTTTGGTTTTGTTGACTGTTTCTTTTGCTGTGCAAAGGCTTTTAATCTTGATGAAGTCCCAGTAGTTCATTTTTGCCTTTGTTTCCCTTGTCTTTGGTGATGTTTCTAGGAAGAAGTTGCTGCAGCTAAGGTCAAAGAGGTTGCTGCCTGTGTTCTCCTCCAGGATTTTGATGGATTCCTCTCTCACATTGAGATCTTACACCCATTTTAAGTCTATTTTTGTGTGTGGTGTAAGGAAATGGTCCAGTTTCATTCTTCTGCATGTAGCTCTCCAATTTCCCAACACCGTTTGTTGAAGAGACTGTCTTTTTTTTCCATTGGACATTCTTTCCTGCTTTGTCGAAGATTACTTGACCATACTGTTGAGGGTCCATTTCTGGGCTCCTTATTCTGTTCCCATTGATCTATGTACCTGCTTCTGTGTCAGTCCCATACTGTCTTGATGATTACAGCTTTGTAATAGAGCTTGAAGTCTGGAATTTTGATGCTACCAACTTTGGCTTTCTTTTTCAACATTCCTCTGGCTATTTGGGATCTTTTCTGGTTCCATATAAATTTTAGTATTATTTGTTCCATTTATTTGAAAAAAATTGATAGTATTTTGATAGGGATTGCTTTAAACGTGTAGTTTGCTTTAGGTAGCATAGACATTTTCACAATATTTGTTCTTCCAATCCATGAGCATGGAACATTTTTCCATTTCTTTGTGTCTTCCTCAATTTCTTTCATGAGTACTTTATAGTTTTCTGAGTACAGGTTCTTTGCCTCTTTGGTTAGGTTTATTCCTAGGTATCTTATGGTTTTGTGTGCAATTGTAAATGGGATCAACTCCTTAATTTCTCTTTCTTCTGTCTTGCTGTTGGTGTATAGAAATGCAACTGATTTCCATGCATTAATTTTATATCCTGACACTTTACTGAATTCCTGTTGAGTTCTAGCAGTATTGGAGTGGAGTCTTTTGGTTTTTCCACAAAAAGTATCATATCATCTGCAAAGAGTGAGAGTTTGACTTCTTTTTTGCTGATTTAGATGCCTTTTATTTCTTTTTGTTGTCTGATTGCTGAGGCTAGGACTTCTAGTACTATGTTGAATAGCAGTGGTGATAGTGGACAGCCCTGCTATGTTCCTGAACTTAGGGGAAAAGTTCTCAGTTTTTCCCCATTGAAATGATATTCACTGTGGGTTTTTCATAGATGGCTTTGATGATATTGAGGTATGTTCCTCTATCTCTACACTGTGAAGAGTTTTGATCAAGAAAGTTGCTGTACTTTGTCAAATGCCTTTCCTGCATCTATTGAGAGTAGCATATGGTTCTTGTTCTTTCTTTTATTCATGTATTGTATCACATTTATTGATTTGAGGATGTTGAGCCAAACTTGCAATCCAGGAATAAATCTCAGTGGGTCGTGGTGAATAATCCTTTTAATGTACTGTTGGATCCTATTGGCTAATATTTGGGTGAGAATTTTTGCATCCATGTTCACCAAGGATGTTGGACTGTAATTCTCCTTTTTGATGGGGTCTTTGTCTGGTTTTGGGATCAAGGTAATGCTGGCCTCATAAAATGAGTTTGGAAGTTTTCCTTCTATTTCTATTTTTTGGAATAGTTTCAGGAGAGTAGGTATTAATTCTTCTTTCAATGTTTGGTAGAAATTCCCTGGGAAGCCATCTGGCCCTGGGCTCTTGTTTTTTGGGAGGTTTTTGATGACTGCTTCAGTCTCCTTACTGGTTATGGGTCTGTTCAGGTTTTCTATTTCTTCCTGGCTCAGTTTTGGTAGATTAAATGTCTCCAGGAATTCATCCATTTCTTCCAGATTGTCCAATTTCCTGGTGTATTGTTGCTCATATATGGTCCTATAATTGTTTGTATTTCTTTGGTGTTGGTTGTGACCTCTCCTCTTTCATTCATGGTTTTATTTATTTGGGTCCTTTCTCTTTTCTTTTTGATAAGTCTGACCAAGGGTTTACCAATCTTATTAATTCTTTCAACGAACCAGCTCCTAGTTTTGTTCTTTTGGTTTCTATTTCATTGATTTCTGCTCTGATCCTTATTATTTCTCTTCTCCAGCTGGGTTTAGACTTTCTTTGCTGTTCTTTCTCCAGCTCCTTTAGGTGTAGGGTTACAGTGTGTACTTGAGGCCTTTCTTGTTTGTTGAGAAAGTCTTGTATTGCTATATACTTTCCTCTCAGGACAGCCTTTGCCGTGTATCAAAGATTTTGAACAGTTGTGTCATTATCATTTGTTTCCATGATTTTTTTCAATTCTTCTTTAATTTCCTGGTTGACCCATTCATTCTTTAGTAGGATGCTGTTTAGCTTCCATGTATTTGAGCTCTTTCCACCTTTGCTCTTGTGGTTGAGTTCTAGTTTCAAAGCACTGTGGTCTGAAAATATGCAGGGAATGATCCCAATCTTTTGGTACTTGCTGAGACCTGATTTGTGACCTAGAATGTGATCTATTCTGGAGAATGTTCCATGTACATTAGAGAGGAATGTTTATTCTGTTGCTTTGGGATGGAATGTTCTAAATATATCTGTGATGTCCATCTAGTCCAGTGTGTCTTTTAAAACCTTTATTGCTTAGATGATCTGTTGATATCAGTGAGGGGGTATTAAAGTCCCCTACTATTATTGTATTATTGTTGATGTGTTTCTTTGATTTTCTTATTAATTGGTTTATATAATTTGCTGCTTCCATATTAGGGGCATAGATATTTAAAATTGTTTGGTCTTCTTGTTGGACAGACACTTTAAGTATGATATAGTGTCTTTCCTCATCTCTTTTTATAGTCTGGTTTAAAATCTAATTTATCTGATATAAGGATTGCCACTCCAGCTCTTTTTGATGTCCATTAGCATGGTAAATTGTTTTCCACCCCATGACTTTAAATCTGGAGGTGTCTTTGGGTCTAAAATGAGTTTCTTATAGACAGCATATTGGTGGGTCTTGTTTTTTTATCCATTCTGATGCCCTGTGTCTTTTGATTTGGGCATTTAGCTCATTTGCATTCAGGGTAACAGTTGAAAGATACGAATTTAGTGCCATTGTATTGCCTGTAAGGTGACTGTCACTATATATTGTCTCTGTTCCTTTCTGGTCTGTTACTTTTAGTCTCTCTCTTTGCTTAGAGGACCCCTTTCAATATTTCCGGTAGGGCTGGTTTTTGTGTTCACATCTTTCAGTTTTTGTTTGTCCTGGAAGCTTTTTATCTTTCCTTCTATTTTCATGACAGCCTAGCTAGATATAGTATTCTTGGCTGCATATATTTTTCTCATTTAGTGCTCTGAATATATCATGCCAGTCCTTTCTGGCCTGCCAGGTCTCTTTGGAGACATCTGCTGCCAATTTAATATTTCTACCATTGTGTGTTACAGACCTCTTGTCCCAAGCTGCTTTCAGAATTTTCTCTTTGTCACTGAGACTTGCAAGTTTTACTATTAGATGACAGGGTTTGGGCCCATTTTTGTTGATTTTGAGGGGGTTCTCTGTGCCTTCTGGATTTTGATGCTTGTTCCCTTTCCAAATTAGGGAAATTCTCTGCTATAATTTGCTCCAATATACCTTCTGCCCCCTCACTCTTTCTTCTCTTTTGGGATCCCAATTGTTCTATTATCATTTGGTCTTATGGTAACACTAATCTCTCAAACTCTCCCCTCATGGTCCAGTAGTTGTTTGGCTTTCTTTTTCTCAGCTTCTTTATTTTCCATCTTTTGGTCTTCTATATCACTAATTCTCTCTTCTGCCTCATTTATCCTATCAGCAAGAGCCTCTATTTTTGATTGCCCTCATTAATAGCTTTTTTGATTTCAACTTGGTTAGATTTTAGTTCTTTAGTTCTTTTATTTATCCAGAAAGGGATTTTATTTCTCTAGAAAGGGATTCTCTAGTATTGTCCATGTTTTTTTTGAGCCCAGCTAGCACCTTGATAATTATTATTCTGAACTCTAGTTCTGACATATTACTAATGTGCGTACTGATATAGCAGAGTACTATATATATATATAGTACTCTGCTGCTCTACCACTTGCTGGGATCTGGCCTCTCCCCCCATGGTCTATCTTCCCATCTCTTTGGTTTCACTTCTCTGCAAGTCCTACCTTCCAGAAAGTGGTAGCTTTTCTGTTCCTAGAATTGCTGCTCTTCTCTTTGATCTCCTGTTGAGTCTGTAGGTGTTCAGAATGGTTTGATAAATATCTAGCTTTACTCCTGGGACTTGATGATATTTAGGTCTCCTACTCCTCCCCCATCTTGCTCCTTCCCTATTTACCATTTCTTAGGCTATATATTTTTATCTGACAAAGTGGAGATGACTTTACTAACTACCAATAATTTGTTGTGAGGATTATATGAGTTAATATTTAAAAAGTACTTAGAATAGTACCAGACAGCTGTTTTAGAACTTTATCTTGTCAGATTCTTTTTACAGATGAGGAAACTAACTACCCCATAACACAGACAGAAACAGTGGTTCCTTTGAAAACACATTCTTACCTGGTGCCTAAAATGTCCCATGAGAAGTTAGAGTATAGTTTTGAACAGCCTTAAAACATGCAGATGTCTAGCAGAAGATACATGTTATGGATTATTGAAAATTATGATTTAGTTTTAATTTTTTTGTGACAAATTGATGATGGCATAAACACAGACATAATTACATATAACTATATATATTTTTTCCAACAGCACTCAACATAATACTTTATGTATAATAGATGCTTAATAAATATTTATTGAATTAATGATTTGATAGATGAATAGAGGAACAAATGAATGAATAAAGAATGAATAGAAGTGGAGGCCCCAAGAATAGACTATTTTTCTAATAAATGTGAGAGAAAGCATGTAAAAGTAGTCTTATTTTTTTAAACAAATGAGGAGATCTAGATTTGCTCAGCTTAGTTGAAAAAAATGGGAGCTAGCAGAGGGAGAGATATTGTGGAAAATATTGGTGTACTTGAAAGAGTTGGGTCTCAAAGGATGGGTAGGAATGGGATAAATTTCCCTACTGGAAGGATTATCTGTGCAAAGATATTTTTTTCTGTGGCCTTTTCCTTTCTTGTAAGAATAAAAATTGTCATTGGGAGAAAGCAAAATCTTTTGCAAGTAATGCAGATTCTAGAAAAAAAATATAGTGCTCCATTTTATTTGTGTGTTTTGAGCTTAGAATGGCTTGAGTTAAACTGATTTATTCTCCTGCACATGCTATTTGTAATTAAGGGTTATTCAGCATCATCCATCAACACCTGCTATTTGTCTTAGTTTTTTTTTTTTTTAAACCTGGCACTATTTTCAAAGGCTCTTATTTCTAAATTACAGATTTCCTTTTAGAAGGAACACAACCCTGATTTGCAAAAGGAGATGCTACACAGCCTAAAAAGCCAAAGCTGGCTAGTGAATTTATGGTTTAGTTTTTAAATTTTGCACACAACAATGAAACATTGATGGACGGGCTCCTGGTCTGTGCATTAGATAAGGACATGTGGCACTGCCAAGATGCTAGCTCTTTGTCAGTTGTTGAAATTTGGAAATTTTGAAAGCACTTAATGCATTTGTTTGAGACCAGCTAAATTTAATCCGTTTGACAAGGATGAGTTACAAATGACTTGTTTGATAGATCAACTGTGGGAGATGAAATGCAGATGAGACTATTATGAGCACAGGGGTAGATCTTCTGTTCTTTGCCAGGGAAAGAAATGGCCAAACATGTTTTGAGTATACTTGCTAGGCTGATTCAGGATCAGCTGAGTGATGTTAATGGCAGAAAGGATTGTCCTTGGTTGTTGTTGTTTTAAATTCAGAAGACATTACTAGGATTCAAGTGTTGTTTGGTAGTGGGTGTTGGGATATGAGAAAAGAGATCCACTGTTTCTCTGAAGCCCAAGGAATCAAACTCATTCCTTCAGTGCTTCAGAAGATGAGTTCCCCATGGCCAAGGGTGAGTGGAATTAGAAATGACTACAGTGGCTATATCTACTCCTTACGGATATACCTCAAGGATGCCAGTTCTTGGGTCTACTGCCTGGTTGCAATCTGGGCCTCCTCCAGTGGCCAGCTGTTTAATCTACAAGGCATGGCTAATAATGGCATTTAACTTATGCAGCTCCTGTGAGAACAGAATGAGGCAGTCTGCGTATAAACTAAGGACTGTGCCTCAGAAGAAGCCCTCTGTAAATGTTAGCTCTTGTTGTCCTTCCCCTTAATTATTAGAAGTAGGAAATATGAGGGACGCCTGGGTGGCTCAGTTGGTTAAGTAGCTGCCTTTGGCTCAGGTCATGATCCCAGCGTCCTGGGATCGAGTCCCACATCGGGCTCCTTGCTCGGCAGGGAGCCTGCTTCTCCCTCTGCCTCTGCCTGCCTCTCTGTCTGCCTGTGCTCACTCTCTCTCTCTCCCTCTCTCTCTGACAAATAAATAAATTAAAAAAGATTTAAAAAAAATTTAGAAGTAGAAAATATGAAAGTGCAACTCACACAATGGAAGGAAGCTTAAGGACCATTTTTAGCTCTAATATTACTTTAGAGAACCTGTCCTGCTCAGTCTCTGAGATTAAAACCAAACAAGCATCCAAACAGCAGCAGCCACAGAAATGACAATGGGGACTTAAGAGCTTAAAGGCTGACAGACCTTGGGCTGTTCAGCTGCCAATGAGGCTTTCGAATAGCGGAGGACTTCTCCCACAGCAAGACGCCCTGTACTCATGGGATGCATGGTTCGGGGATGGTCCCTGCCTCTGCCTAGCTCACTTTCACACTGTGGTGCTATTGCCTGCACTTCAGAGCACCGAGGCACCTGCCGCCTAGACAGGTGCACAGACAATATCTCTGAGACCAGACGCTGCAGCAAATGGATTTGGTTGGGGAAAGCAGACCATTCTTTTGGGGATGAATTTTTGGTGATTTAAGATATTGTTTGATTCTGATTTGGAGCTGGCAGAAATATCTAGACTTGCATCATGTGCAAAGCTGAGAAATATCACATTGATGGTTGCCAATAAATAGGGGCTGTTGGGAGAAGAGAGGGGAGAAAGCTGACAGGTCTGTTAGCCATTGAGGGAAAGGATGAGCTCAGTGTCAGCAGTTCTGCCTTCTAACCCTGAGGGCAGGTACAAACCAGGTGATGTTAAGAGAGTCACAGTCTTTCTGGGCCTTAGTTTCTTCACATGTAAAATGAATGCTTCCTACCAGGTCGCCTCTAAGATTCCTTCACAGGCATCATCTGTTGATATGAAGAGAGGCCATCAGTGTGCAAGCATGTGGAAAGTAGAGTGGACCTAAGGAAAAGAAAGGGAAGGGGAGAATCGAAAAGGAAAGGTAGATATGGAGACAAGGAAGAGAAAAAGAAAGAAAGCAAAGGCAAGAGCAGACAAGAAAATACAAAGGAGAACAAGCAAAGGGTGGACAGGGATGTGATGGCAAGCACTGAGCTCTTTTAACCGGTAATGGAGGAGTTGATCTGAGAAGAAAAGACTTTTGTGGCGCAGATTCCTTTCTTTCAGGTTGCACAATCTCAGCTGGTCAGACTCTTGGTCTTAGAGGAGAGGCAGAAGAGAAGAGAAATGCAGGTAGGATATTGGGAGGTTACGTGTGGAGGTGGTGATGCCAAAGGAGAAGGAAAAGCAATCCAAAGGGAGGAGAGGCATCCCCCTCTGCTACATAGTTTGGCTCACCCAAGTCTTGGAGTCAGGAGCCCCTCTGTGCCAAGAGTTCCCTACCTCTTCTCTAGGCAACTCCTGCTGTATTTATACAAATTGGAAAAAAAAGGGGGGGTTCTTTTCTCCGGTATCTTTGTAAACATAGTAAATTTTTATAAATTTTTTACAGTGGAGGGTGCCTGGGTGGCTCAGTGGGTTAAGCCTCTGCCTTCAGCTCAGGTCATGATCTCAGGTTCCTGGGATCGAGTCCCGCATCGGGCTCTCTGCTAGGCAGGGAGCCTGCTTCTTCCTCTCTCTCTCTCTCTCTGCCTGCCTCTCTGCCTACTTGTGATCTCTCTCTGTCAAATAAATAAAATCTTTAAAAAAAAATTTCTTACAGTGGAGTTTGGTATTCCTGGAAGTCAATGCCTAAGAATCACAATGATGTTCATACTTCAACTCCTGTTTGCCTAGGCTTTTTAACTCAGGATTCGCAGGGAGAATAGGAAAGACAAATATTTTAAATTCTTTATTTTTGTCCAGTTGTGTGTCATGATGGATAAATCTGTTAATTAAGTGGCCTTCAATGAGGCAGGATTTTATTATTCTAAAACTCTATAAAAAAATCCCCAAGTCTCTACATTATACAATTATAAGAACTACAAAGAAATAAAAATGGTAACACATTCTCAGAAGGAATAAGACCAGTAATATTGAGCTGACATTAATATAGCATCAGAATTTGGGTTACTAAAAAACGTGGTTGCTATTAATTATGTTATCATTTTGTTACAATACTGCTGCCCGGCAGCCAAATGAAAACATTATAAAATCCCTACCTTCTAGAATCTTAAGGAGCTTCTAGGATTTTTCAGTTTTTATTTTCCTTATTTTTTCTAATACATCCTGCTACCTTCATTTTCATTATTCTGTCAATGAAAGGTAGCCTTGTGTCAAATGACTCGGGTTAGGAAACTTGTCCAGGTGGGTGGGAAGACTGACAATGAGAACTACTATCCAGACATGGGTCAAGGTGCTTTCACATTACTTAACAACTAGACCAGACAACTAGTGAGGCAAAGATTATCTACCAGAGAGGATCTTAAGTGAGTAGACACCATGCTCTGCTGTCTCCTACTTCTTTACAAAGGCGTATGCAAATTTCAGTGGTCGCTGCTCCTGACACTGGTGGGGAACCTTAATTTGGAAGGAACTCGGAGCCTACTTATAAACTAGGAAGGGCACAGCACTGTATCCATGCATGAAGGTTTGTCTCTTCTGTCCAAGCCTTAGATCTTTGCTATGTCACTACTTCTACATCTGGGATTTCTTCCTTACAGACCAAAGCAAATTTCACTATGACCTACCATATGGTAAGAGCCCTTAAAGATAGTTTTGTGAATTTCTGTTACGTTATGTTGGCTAGCTGGTAATATTTTAACTGCCTAGCTGATATATGTGATTTCATTTATTAACTCAATGAAAACTCTTAATAAAAGTCAAAGGAATAATTCTGTATTGTAGCTCAAGCATCTAAAAGACAAAGACTTCAGACATGTTCCCTTTGATGATTCATATACCCCATTCTGAAGACAGAATCAGCTAGCAGTTATAAATCCATGTTTGTAGAAGTCATGTATTGCCAAAGTTCCCAGAAACGGGAGCAGCAAGCAGGAAATTGACAACTAGTCTCCAGTACTCTTAAAGATTCCATAGCTACGCCTCCTGACAAATGATTCTGATAGAATGGATTATTGTCTGCCAACTTCACTCTTATCTTTTAACAGGACTATACATTTACAGCCTTTGCATTACCTCCCCCATAGAGTAGGTGGAGTGTTTATCTCCACCCCACTGACTTTGGGTTTGGCGATGTGACTTTTTGGCTGATGAAATGTTAGCAGATGTTACAGGAACTGAGGTTCCAAATATGTCTGCATGGCTAGGTGTGGCTCCTTGTCCTTTCGCCACCTAGATGAGAAGATCATGCCCTGGGAAGCCACTTGTCCCAGGACAAGAGACTTGCTCCACAGGGAGCAAACTTAAAACTGAACTTGACCCACAGCCTGAAACAGACCCATCCTGGTCAAGCTAAAGACCCATAAGGAGAAATAAATGTCTGCTGTTTGCCATTGAGATTTCTGGGGTTGTGTATTAGACAGCATTTTTGTAGCAGAACTCTGGCAAGTATATCTAGAACATACTTTCCTTTTTGAACTCAGTTTCGTATGAGGTTTATAAATGATAATGGACACACATAAAAAGATTCACTGGTGAGGTTACTTCTGAAAAATCTCAGTAAATATTAAGACTTTTGAAGATAGGATTTGTATGTTTTTTCAAAGTGTCCCCATGTTGAGATGAGCTTTATTTAGAGAAAAAGTAAGGGAGCTTATTTGAACAATCTCTTCTTTGTCCTCATATGCACAAAATGTTTTAATGATATATTCAGTCCTAAGGTAATGTCTGACATACTGATCTGGAAATACAGTCTGAGTTCTGTTACTTTCGATATCTGGGCATTAAGAATGCAGAAATGTAGAGTAACATTTTAAATCCTTTTTTCAGGGTGTAAAAAGGACAGTTTGGAGAATCTAGTGCAATTTTGCATTCCAGAGCACCTTGTTGCTTTTATGCCATGTCTGTGTCCCCCCAGCAGACATTACTGCAGTCTTTTTAGCGAAGGACATGGATGCCTTCTGGCAGTGGCAGGCTTGGCTCAACCCTGTTCATGCCACAGCCCTGGCAAATGCAGGCAATATTAACCGTACCCCCACTTCTACCAGCAGGTGGGGCTATAGAGTTAACCACGCTGCAGCAGGGTGGCCCAGCCCTTTTAGAGCTGACAAATGACTGCCTTCCCATGAGTACCTTCCTGTTGGCACAACTCTGTTGGCCAAGTGACCAAACACTGTTGCTGAGTCTTTGGTTTCCTTATGGGATTTGTCTACCTACCATCACACTGGTCAGCTTAATTGGAACTCTTTTCCTCTCCAGATTTTCAAATTCTCTTTTGCCCAGGAACTAGATTCCTCTCCAAACCTACATAGAGAGATAGTCCACTCTATGTATGCCTTTAGCATCATAAATAGGACCCCATCCACCTGACTCTTAGCTTTATCCCATACTTGTGCCTGTGCATATGCTGAGGTCCCTACGTTTAAAAATGGACCTTCTCATCCCTAAAGTGAGTCCTTTGGTCCCACATTAGATATACTTTACTGGGTTACTGATCGCTACTATTGGATGTTAGCCCTTCACCAGGATTGGTTATTACCAGTACCATCCCAGTCTGTCTCCTCTAGTTTATGGCTTCATTCTCTCACTCTCCAATCAAAATCGCTGACCTTCCTCTTGATGGACGTTTATAAAACATAACCTTTGTTTCCTTGATCTACTTTTAATAGAAAATCTCCTCATGTATTATGTTGCCAGGGTTACCGTAACAAAATAACACGGACTGAGTGACGTAAACAACAGATATCTATTTTCTCACAATTCTGGAAGCTAAAAGTCCAAGATGAAGGTGTCGGCGTGGCTGGTTTCTTCTGAGGTCTCTCTTGTTGGTTTGCAGATGGCTGCCTTCTCATTGTGTTCTTACTTGTTTGTCCCTCTGTCTGTACTGCCTGTGTCTTAATCCTCCATTCTCTTAAGGACATCAGTCATATCGGACAAGAACCTACCCTAATGACTGTTTTAACTTAATTGCCTCTCTAAGGTTTCTATCTCCAAATACAGTCACATTCTCTGGTACTGGGTGTTAGGGTTTAATATATGAATTTTGAAGGGATACAATGCAGTTCATACACCTCATTTTTCCACATAAGAATAATTTTTTGGCATTTCATTAAATCAGATTCATTTTGAAGCATTTTATTTCAACTTTGAATAATGGTGTTGTGAGGGACGCCTGGGTGGCTCAGTTGGTTAAGCAGCTGCTCTCGGCTCAGGTCGGGATCTCAGTGTCTTGGGATCGAGTCCCACATCGGGCTCCTTGCTCGGCAGGAAGCCTGCTTCTCCCTTTGCCTCTGCCTGCCTCTCTGTCTGCCTATGCTCACGCTCGTGCTCTCTCTCTCTCTCTTTCTCTCCCTCTCTCACAAATAAATAAATAAAATCTTTAAAAAAATAATGGTGTTGTGACATGTAGTTTAATCTTTGATAATTTAATCTTTGATTATTGTAAGAAGAGGGACCCTAATTGTCTGAATTTCCAATGATGGATGTAGGCTCCTGCTTACTTATTTTGAAGAATTTGCAGAATTGTTTCAAAAATACCTAGGAAGTAGTGATCTAAATTATGTTTGGTATTCATTGCTCCCTAATTCAGAAA
Organism: Mellivora capensis; assembly: GCA_004024625.1. NCBI lineage: Eukaryota > Metazoa > Chordata > Mammalia > Carnivora > Mustelidae > Mellivora > Mellivora capensis. The sequence continues at coordinate 144,316 of PISX010001556.1, read as the reverse complement.
TGGATGGAGAAGGAAGAATGTGGTGATAAAAGAAGTGTTACTGGACATAGAGTCTCTTGGTAACAGCATTGCTTAAGAGGGAATCAGCCAAAGCTTTGTCAATCTCTTCAACCTCTGACTCATCTCTCTGCTGTGAGTGTGAGTTTTCAGGCCATGGATTCTCTCCTCCATCTCCTGTCCTCTCTTCTATAAACTCATTTCATCTATACCTACTCCTCCACATTTGCTTAGAATCCCAGTCTTTCACACTCCCTTATATGCCTTGCTTTGTTATCATCTCATTTCCAAATTTGCAGGCTCTTTCTCTTCTTGAGCAACTTACCACCTGTTTTCATACACAGTCAAGTCTTGCTCATATATCAATTTTGCTACACAAGAACCCACTCAGAATTCAGTGACTTAGCACAATACCATTTATTTGGCTTCTGCGTCTGTAGGTGGGTGATCTAGGCTGGGCTTATTGAGCAGTTCTCAAGTCTCAGATGAGCTCACTCACAAAAGTCTGGTGAGGGGTATCTTCATCCCTCATTACCATTTGGTGTCTAGGTTCCACCCTTCCACAATTCCACAATTCCACAGAACCTGATCCTACTGAGAACCCAATGACCTACTTAATTTCCCAAACCAAGGGAGGATTTTCAGATCTAGCTTACTTAACTCTATTTCAGTTTTGATAGTAATATGGCTACTATCTTCATGAAATATTTTTTCCATTGGTTTCTTTTTTTCTTTAATTTTTTAAACTTCTTTTCAGTGTACCAGAATTCATTGTTTATGCACCACACCCAGTGCTCCATGCAATACGTGCCCTCCATAATACCCCCCACCAGGCTTTCCATTGGTTTTTAAGAGTTCTTTATGTCCCTATTTTTTTATATTTTTTGTTTCTTCTCACTTGTTCCACTCTTCCCATCCCTTAAACTGTAGTGCTTCCCAGGGTTCCATACACAGAACATATCTCATTCTATCCAGTCTCCCTAAGCAATGTGTTCATCTCATGGTGTCAGTTGTCAGCTCTACTTTCTGAAGCAGAGAGCCCGAGAGTATGAGGTAGAGTAGTAGTTCCATTGTGAGAACTGGTGGGAAAATATGCTTTCCCTAAGACACTTTACAGAACCGTGATTTAAGGAAAGGTAAGGCAGATAAACTGGAGGAATGAGTACAGAGAGACCACCCAGTGAAAGAGGAAGATCAAAGACAGATCTTGAACAGAGGAGAAAACAGCCTGAGATCAGAGAGGTTGGCATATGTTAGAAGGGAGACGACAGGCAAGCAGGGAAGTAGGACAGAGTAGAGGGTGTAGAACGTGTGTGAATGATGGGGACAGTTACTGTTCTCTGTGACTTGTGTTGACAGAATCATCCTATATTGCATGGAGGACAAGTTTTATTTAAAAAGACAGAAATGTATTTATTCAAAACATATTTATCAAGCAGTTGCTACATCCAATGCTCTATTCTAGGCCCTTGGGATATGTCAGTAAAAGAAAGAGGAACAAGATTCTGTATTATCATAAAGTTTATACTGGGCATGGGAGGTGGGCAGAGACCATAAATAATTAACATAACAAATAATGAAACTCTCTTAAGGGGCGATTACTATGTGAAAAATAGTGAGAAAAAAAGTAGTAAGGATTCAAGAGTGCAGGAGTATGCAAAAATGTAAAGGAAGATCAGGATGGTCTTATTGAAAGGTGATATTGTAACAAAGAACCACATGAGTTACATGGATATCTTGGGGAGAAGTGCTCCAGCAGAGGGAAGGGCCACCCCAAATGTCTTAGGCCTAAGACCTTAAGGGGTTGGAAAATAAGAATGCAGATGGCATCACAGGGCCCAGACTTTAAAAGCAGAGCAGAAATTTCATCTGAGGTTCCTATGCATGTCACAAGGGTACAAGGTAAGCCAGCAGTGGGCTCTTGGCCAGGAAAGAGCTTGAGGTTGCAAAGAGACCAAAGGGGTATGCGCTTACCAATCAGAGGCCCTGCCAAGTCTAGTGGTGTGGATGCAGAGGGGAACAGTCTGGCTGTCGTGGCTGGAGGTGAGGGCAGCTAACCCTCCGTGTGATGCAATGAGGGCAAAGGCCAGTGCCCAGACCTCAGTCTCCTTTGCGGGGTATGAGCCCTTAGCAATCTAAATTACCTTAGAGAACAAGGGAATAAAAAGAGAACCCTGAATTTAACAGAGTACTTTGCCCCAGGAGACTGAATTTTAAATTAAAGGGAAAGCGAGTTCTCTCAAATTGGAAACATTATAGCTTGTTTCTTTGCTTTTTTATTCTCAAACAAAAATTGTAGCTTGAAAGCTAACTTAAATTGAGTATTATTTTTAGACACATGAGAAATATTACACTTGCCATGTGCATGGTTTATAGATGAAGAGAAACCAAGAGTTAGTTGAAGAAGTTATTTCAGTTTTTAATCATTGAAGGTTATACATCAGCTTGTTGACAGTATAATATTCATTCATCCATCTGCTATTTATCAAATATTTATTTGGTACCTCCCACATATAAACACTGTCTTAGATTACAAGGAAATTATGCAGCTTTGCAAGATACTAACCCTGTCCTTAAGGGCCTGACAATGCATAACATGAAAATTTTTGTTATTGGAAACATATTAGTGGTCTTTGAAAATTTGCTTCCAGAGGGACATAGATTTGAAGGTGGAAAAAAAAAGTTTTTTAGCAATTTACCAAAAAAGTGAGTGCAAAGTGTGGAGAGTTCCCATAAACCCCCTTACCCAGCCCCCCAAATTCTCCTGTTAGTAACATCTTGCTTTCATTTGGTGTGTGGTATATTTGTTACACTTGATGAGCCAATATTGATACATTATTATGAATTAAAGTCATTGGAGTTCTGTCTGTGTGTTATACAGTCTATGGGGTTTGACAAATGTGTAATGACAGGTGTCTACCATTATAGAATCGCAGAGAGCCCTTTCCCTTCCCTTTAAGTCTTCTGTCTCTTCGTCCCTCCCTCTTGCTAACCCCAGGCAACCACTGATCTGCTTGCTGTCTCCATAGCTTTGCCTTTCCTACATTGTCCTGTAGTTGGGATCATACTGTATATAGCCTTGTCAGATTGTCTTCTTCCACTTGGTAACAGACTTAAGGTTCCTCCTGTCTTTTTGTGGTTCAATAGCTCATATTTTTATTGCTGAATGCTATTCTATTATAGGGATGTACCAGAGTTTATCACTTCACCTATTGAAGGACATCTTGGTTGCTTTGACTGTTATTTTTTATTTAGTCTTCTGTTCTATGGTTGAATTTTTTTTCCTACTTAAATTTGGTCCTTTTATGTTTTAAATGGAAAAGCACTGATATGTTGTAGTAGAACTTGTTTGATTCCAAGGGACTGAAACTCAAACTGGATCAATTTAAGCAAATAGCTTGGTTTACACAAAGGTGATGTAATACATGGAGCCTGAAGACAGGAAGAAGGCTGAGCCTGGGGAGCAAGCAGAACTTCTCTGAGGACATCTCATTTTGGTTGTAAAATGTGTATGTATATGTGTATCTATCAGTTTATCTATCTGTGTATACATATGTATGTAAGCTCACATACGTATGTCACAGATTCTTTTCAGATTGGTTTTTAAATAATCTACAACTTTAACTGAAAGAAAGAAACTAGTTTGATTTTCTCTTTTGGTAACAAAACCAGATTCCTTTGATCCAAAGATCCCCTTTGATCCAGTCCTGGTTCCCTGCTCTGGATCAATCCATCATGCTATTTGAAGCAAGGTCAATAAAAGACCACGAATCATGCAGTGACCAAGGAGAAGGTTTAATTGGGATGGGATGGATCGTATATGGTATGTGGTCAGAAGAAAATAGTGCATCTAAAATAGCTGTGAAGTTTAAAAAAAAGCAGAAATGCAGTTAAATGCAGTTTGATTAGAACTATACAAAAATGTCTCTGAATATGGAGAAAAGAACAAAGATAAGAATAGCAAAACATATTAGTGATTACATTTAATTCTTTTCTAGATTTTACAAAATTCTTTTGCTGTTTGTTTTCCTCATGAAGTGATCTATTAAAAGTGAGATCCATATCCAGATATTAGAACAGTATCTACGGCAGAAAAAAAAACTTTGCTTAGTGTGCTTTTGAGATCAATAATTCAGAATTCATGTTAGTTCTTTCTTTAATTTGATGTTGGAAAAAGAGGGATTAAATAAGACTTACCAATATTCTTTGGACAAATTAAACTCCCTCCATCATAAGCCCCTGTCTTGGTTTTTCCTCACTTAGTTTATGAACTTGTCATTATGGTCATTTTGGAGTGAATGACACACAAAAAGATAATTTGTATTGCATCTTAAATCATTAGTAGCATTTATCAGCTGATTAATTTAGCTGTGGCCTGGAAGTATCAATGACAAAGAACATAAATATGTTGTGGTTTGTGTCTCAATACAGAAGGGTAGAACTATCATTAAACGGGCAGAAATGATGTGACAACAGTCATTCACTGTGCGTTTATCATTATTCATCTATTAATTCAACTAGTGTTTACAAGTGTTTACTATAAACTCTGTGAATCTTTTATTAGTTTGAACTCCTTGAGGCATGCCTCTTGTCTTTTGTTGTATCTGTTTTTATACCCTTTGTATATAATGCTAATACTTACCTTAGAGTAAGGACACAATAAATGCGCATTGATTTGAGCTGAACTGGTGCAGGTGAGTAAGGGATGATTAAAAGGTCTCTGTGCTCATGGACTTCTGCCTAGTGGGGGAGACATGACAGCAACATGGTCCCTTTAATTGAGAAACTATTATATGCTAAGTACTTTCACATAAAGTGTCTTTAGACCTGACAACAACCCCCTGTGCGTGTGTGTGTGTGTGTGTGTGTGTGTGTGTAAGACAGAAAATTCTACATACCTTGTCCAGTGGTATCTAGCTAATAATAATGTCATAACAGATTCAAAACCACACTCTAAGAATTTTGTGTTTAAATTCATTATTCACTCATTTGGTGAGCTTGGTTGGCTTGTTTATGTTTTCCATTTAAAGCAGTCTTCTTCTTTTGTATACAGTCAAAAATAATGCTATTGATTTTCAATAACGCACTTGAATTGTTTTTCCAGTGGGATTATGGGACTCATTAAAATGTTCATGCTGTCTCATTTGTGACTAACAGCAGACATTTCAATATCAGGGCCAAGGTTCCTTAATTAGCAACCTCTTCCTCTGTGTGACACTAAATGGCTCTGTGGGGGTGGGGCCAGTGACCTTGGCATCATTAATGCCTTGCCTTAGTCATCTGAGCTCTAGTACACTATAAACTCATTATTCCCTACAGCATCTCTTTGATTCATATAACCATCAGCTTCCAGATTCTAGTACTCCTTCCTACTAGTAATTAGACTCTGAAAACACAAATGCCAAAAAATACACTTTTAATATTCTTAAATTAAATATTAAAGTTATATATTTTGTATTCTTATACCTATATCCCTGTAAAAGTATATGTAGTCAGCAAAGCAATAACATTTTTAGAAATGTGATCTTATATGAGAAGAAGGGTTTTCTTAGACAAGAAGGGCTTTGGATCAATTCACTTTCCAGGCAGCAAACCTGAGGCATCTGTGACTAGATTACATAGGATCTTATAATTCTCTTTTGTCAAAATACCTCCTTATCACTCAGCAGTGTGAGCTCTACCAAGACCTGCTATACCAAGTAATCATTCCCTTTGTTTCCTGCAATCACTGCTATTCACTGCCACACTCTTTAGCAATGACAGATTTTTCTTAATAGAGAAGTCTTAAGCTAAATTTATCTCCAAACTATTGCCCAAAGTGTGTTCAAAACCAAGAGCTCAAATGAGGTGGTGTAAGGTAAGAGAGGAGAATGGGTTCAGCATCTTGGAAAATAAGTGTTTTTTTTTTTTTTTAAGACTTTATTTGAGAGAGAGACAGAGAGAGCATGAAAGGGGAGAAGGTCAGAAGGAGCAGACTCCCCATGGATCAGGGAGCCCGATGCGGGACTTGATCCCAGGACCCTGGGATCATGACCTGAGCCGAAGGCAGACACTTAACCAACTGAGCCACCCAGGCACCCAGAAAATAAGTGTCTTAGACATCAACTATCATCCCTTATTTGGCATCTACACAAAGCACCGCTAAGTCTGCTAAATCAAAGCCATGTTTCTTGAATCCAGCATTTAATCCATCACCTCACAAGATTAAGAATAATCTTCATTCTTAAAAAAATTAAGTTTAATTTTCATCTTAATTTTTATTTGCTTTGGTTAAAGATTTTGAAGTATTGTCTCCTTAACCTGACAGGCATTGTAGTTCTACTGTAATCATCAAATGGTAGTGTGAAAGTTCAAGGGCTAGGATAAAGGAGTCTGGAAAAAATTTTAAATTTGAGATTTTTATTATAATTAGTATGCCTGTGTTAATATTTGAGATAATTTAAATATTTTTTTCTAAAAGAACAGAAAAATGATTATAAGTTGAAGGGGTTTTTTTCTAACCTAAATGAATGGAAAAGAAGTTAAAGGAATAGCTTCTAAAAATAGACTAGGAATAAACTGAGGAAGTTTCATAAAAGAAAACAATAACCCACTAAATACTCAGCTTCCCCTACAGTCATGTTTATATTATTTCAGTCTTTAAAATGAAAAGTAAATATGTGGAAAGGTTTGAAAAGACTAAAAATATACTTTCCATGTGTGAAAACAACTGATTTTCATTTTAAAGCAATCATTCTTGAATATATCATCATGTGACATTCATTTATAAGAAGGAATCTATTTTTGATCTCTTTGGGGGATTTTTAAACTAAGAGACATTACGGTCCTTGTTTCATCTCTGTCTTTTGCTAATGCTTTGCCTGTGTCCTTGATCATGGTTCCCCATCCCCCCTTTTACTTGTCATTTTACTATGACTGTCCCTCAGTCCCCCTTTCTATCTAAGTGTCCCTGGCACCAGGGTTGAGATATTCTATAGACCAGTCTGAAAATTTCACATAACATTGACTCAATAAATAACATGTCTCTAATGGTAAGATACTGCCATCCTAAAGAGGGCAAGGCATCAACTGTTCAATAAATACTTGACTCAGTTACTGGTCTCTTCCCTAAATAGGGACAAGCGTTCCATGCATTCACCACCCCCTGCTTCTAATATGAAAGCTAAACACCGCTGGACAACTGTCTACTTACTTTCTTGGGTAGTCCTGCTAATTGTAGCAAATCAGTATTTTGCTATACATCCTCTGAGTGGAGGGAAACAAAAATATTTTCAGATGAAGCTCCAATTTACAAACATTTGTAATCCAAAGTACAGAGATATTTTTTGTTCATTCCTTCATTCAACAATCAGACTTAGAATGTTCCAGGCACAAGTTCTGGGATCATACAGACAATTAAGGAGTAAGACACAGTTTCTTCCCTCCCAGAGCCATCAGTGTAGGGAAATGTTGGACTTGATCAAGGAATGAAACAGCATTTATCACAGCCATTTATTTTTGTTTATTTTTTAAAAGATTTTTATTTATTTATTTGACAGACAGATCACAAGTAGGCAGAGAGGCAGGCAGAGAGAGAGGCGGAAGCAGGCTCCCCGCTGAGCAGAGAGCCCGAGGCAGGGCTTGATTCCAGGACCCTGAGATCATGACCTGAGCCGAAGGCAGAGGCTTTAACCCACTGAGTCACCCAGGGGTCCCATCACAGCCATTTAATGCACAAGGATTAAACACACCAAATTGCTTATAGCCTTTGCTATAAGCAGAATGTTTAGAACTCCTCCTCCCCCAAGTTTCGTATTTTGGGAAGCCTAAATTGCCATTGTGATGGTATTAGGAGGTGGGACCTTTGGAAGATAACTAAGTCAGTAGGGTGAAGCCCTCACGAATGTTCTTTGTGATCTTATAAGAAGAGACAGGATTGAGACATGCTCTCTTTTCCTCAGCAACGTGAGACTACAATGAGAGAATGGCCACCTACAAGCCAGAAAGAGGGCTCTCCCCAGACACCAGACCTGCTGCTGTCTTGACCTTGGACTTTCTGGCCTCCAGAGTTGTAAGAAATAAACTTCTATTAGTTAAGCCACCCAGTCTATGGTATTCTTGACATCACAGCCCTAGCTGATTAAGGCAGCCTTCACTGCTAGGACTCTTTTGGACTGTAATTCCTTTACACATGGCTGTTTCTTGGGTCTTTGATTAATAAGTGCACAGGAACAAAAAGAACCCAAAAGAATAAATAGTGAGGAGGCATTTCTGGGAAACACATACTGTCATAAGATCCTTCATTATCTGAGTCATTCACTTATTTATCCAAAAATATATTTATTGAACACTATGTAACAGACACGGTTTTGATTTGCATAGTGATGACCTGTGAAGAGATGGTAACTCACATGGGAAATTCAAGCAAAAAAAAAAAAAATTCTCCAGTAAAAATCCAAATAGGATGCAAAATGTTATATAAAAGTCTCAAGTTGTGACAAAAAGCCAAATATGGGGCTTATATATTAGATTGTAAGCAAAATGAAGGAAGAGGTTTTTGTCTATTTTGTTCGCTAGGTGTATCCATGGGAACAAAAACAGCATTTGACACACAGAAACTGCAACAATAAAATGTGGTTGAGTACATTTGTTAAGAATAGGGTTTGGCTCTATTAGTGGGATACTCGGAGAAGGGGTATAGATCAGTTTCCTACTACTGCTGTAACAGATGACCACAAACGCAGTGGCTTAATTAAAACTACACAAACTTACTACCTTACAGTTCAGTTGTTCAGAAGTACAAAATGACTCAGCTAAAATCAAAGTGTCGGCAGGGCTTCATTCTTTTTAGAGGGTTTAGGAGGAAATCTCTTGTCTTTTTTTTTTTTTTACTTCTAGGCAATCACATTCCCTGGCTCATGGCCCTTTTCTTCCATCTTTGAAGATGCCGAGTCCTTCTTATATTGCCATCTCTCTTGCTCTCTCTTCCATAGTCATATCTTCCTCTTCCACTTTTAAAAACTCTTATGATAGGAACACCTGGGTGGCTCAGTTGGTTAAGCTGCTGCCTTCAGCTCAGGTCATGATTCCAGGGTCCTGGGATCAATTTCCACAACCAGGCTTCTTGCTCAGTGGGGAGACTGCTTCTCTGTCTGCCTGCCACTCCTCTTGCTTGTGCTCACTCTTTCTCTCTGACAAATAAATAAATAAAATCTTAAAAAAGAAAGAAAAAACCTTCTTGTGACCACATTGAGAACACCAGGATAATTTAGAACAATATCTTAATTGTTTATATTATTGAAATACAGTTGTAATATAATATTATATTAGTTTCAGGTATACAACACAGTTATTAGATAGTTCTTAGACATGTAGTGTTCACCATGGTGAGTGTACTTCTCATATGTCACCATGCAGTGTTATTATAATATTACTATATTCCCTATGCTGTATTTTTTGCTCTGTGACTTATTATTTTATAACTGGAAATTTGTACCTCTTAATCCCCTTCACCTCTTTTGCTCCCCATCTCTGTCCCCGCCACTCTGTTTTCTGTATTTGAGTCTATTCTTGTTTTCATTTATTTTGCTTTTTAGATTCCACATAAAGTGAAAATTATGGTATTCTCCTTTCTCTATCTGACTTATTTTTTTAAAGATTTTATTTATTTATTTGAGAGAGAGAGTGAGAGAGCATGAGAGGGGAGAAGGTCAGAGGGAGAAGCAGACTCCCCGTGGAGCTGGGAGCCCGATGTGGGACTTGATCCTAGAACTCTAGGATCACGACCTGAGCCAAAGGCAGTTGCCTAACCAACTGAGCCACCTAGGCACCCTCTAGATAACTTATTTAACTAAGCATAATACCCTCATGTTGCTCATGTTGCATGCAATACAACTCATGTTGCTGCAAATGGCAAGATTTCATTCTTTTTCACGGCCAAGTAATATTCCACATATAAATTTCATTGTATATATTTCATTATCTATATATTTATATATCATGTTTTCCTTATCCATGCATCTATCGATGGACAATCATGTTGCTTCCATGTCATAGCTATTGTAAATAGTGTTGCAATAAACATAGGGGTGTATATATCTTTTCTTTTTTTTTTAAAGAATTTTATTTATTTATTTGACAGACAAAGATCACAAGTAGGCAGAGAGGCAGGAAGATTGAGAGAGGAGGAAGCATGCTCCCCGTTTGAGCAGAGAGCCCTATGTGGGGCTCGATCCCAGGACCCTGAGATCATGACCTGAGCTGAAGGCAGAGGCTTTCACCCACTGAGCCACCCAGAAGCCCCTGTATATATCTTTTCAAACTAGTGCTTTTGTTTCCCTCAGGAAAATGCCCAGTAGTGGAATGACTGGATCATAAAGTAGTTCTATTTTTAACTTTTTGAGGAACCTCCATACTGTTTTCCATAGTGGCTGCACCAGTTTGCATTCCCACCAACAGTGCCCTAAGGTTCCCTATTCTCATCCTCACCAACAGTTGGTATTTCTTACGACATGAGGTGACATCTCATTATGGCTTTGGTTTACATTTCCCTGGTGGGTAATATCTTTAAGTCAGTTAAGTAACAACCTTGATCTGCAGTCATAATTCTCCTTCATCGTGTAACCTCACATATTCCCAGGTCCCAGGGATTAGGCTATAGATCTTTGGGGGGCCAGTATTCTGCATGCCATGGTTTCCTCGGAGAGGTGATGTCAAGGAGCTAAGATCTGATGGAAGGAGCCAGTCATGCAAGGGCTTTGTGTGTGTGTGTGTGTGCACAAATGCAGGGATGCTGTGTGCACACACGTGTGCCTGTAAGCTAGTAGGGTGGCTGTGGTCGGAAATGGAGAAGGGAGAGAGTCTGTGGGACAGAGTTTGGACATTATTCTAGGTACACTTTGGAGCTATTGGTTTTAAACAAAAGAATTATTTGATTTATATTTTAAGAGGGTCACTCCCAGAAGTTGCAAGTAAGAAGAGGGATGGATCCGGTCAAAAACAGCACATACATATTTTTTTGATTTCAGGAAGCCAGAGTGTGATGGTTGGGGTTATAAGGGAGGAGAGCTTGAGGCAGGTTATGTATTTGGGGGGCCAAGGAATCTGTGGGGGCAGCCTGGGGCTCATTCCCTCTGGTCAGCTGCAGATGTGGTCAGGAGAGAAGAAGGATTGGAGTGACATGAGTGGTAGGAGGATTGCAGGGGCCTGAGCAGAGGGCAGCTGTTTTCTCTGTGAACACATTCTTCACAGGCAGGTGTTTTCCAAATTCTTGGACAAGGCAAGGAAGTTTTTATAATAAGATCTGGCTCTGTGCTGCTTTTGGCCTCTAGATTTCAAAGACGATAAATTAGAAATAGGGTCCTGAGTCTGAAGAAGATTCCAGCATCTGAGAAGCTGATAAAGCTGTGGTCACCTAGAGGTAGCACCTAGATTGGGCAATTGCCTAATTTTTGGAGTTTCTTTCTGAAAAGTATTATGGACTGGGAGAGTTTAAGTGAGAAATTTGACCCAGAAAATTCTATTTTTCAGGACTATTTTTGATACAGAAAAAAGGAAACAGATTTTATTTTGTTAATATCCACAAAACCCTGGCCCTGTGGGAAAGGTAGGGAGGAACTTCTCATTGTTCTTCATTATAGGAATAAATTACAGGTGGCAATCCTGGGGGCTTGGGAGCAGTATCTCTGGTATGTAACGAGGTGCCCAGTGAAGCCCCAGGTCCATGCGAATCAGCTCAGTCAATGCTAAAGCTCTGGATGGCACCCATATTTGTTTAAAAAATTGTAATCATCATCATCTTCATTTTGTATTATTTATGAAAATGCCTTCTGGTGAGGCAGTTTATCCATGAGGGGTCGCATGTGGTGCTCTATGCTGGGTTGTGATGTTAAGGGATTTACTGTGGAGACTTAGGATAGACGAATGCTGCCTCTGCTATTAAGACATCCGAACCAGTTTGCCATGCCCAGCGTGCCGGGAACAGGGGACTTGGCAGAGTCTCGGCCATAAACAGATGCTCATTTGGAGGCTAATGAGAACTTAAAACACCATTTCTTTTTCATTCCTTTTTTGTTCTGGTTACATAGTTTGAGAAGTTATTTGTTACATATCGTTCAAGTGCATCCCTTCATAACGGTTACAAGCCTTTCAAAAGAATTTACTGCTCTAAAAGAAAGGCACTGTTGTATACGCTAAAAAGGGGAGTGGAGTATAAGGAAGTCTCCTGCAAGAGATTCCACCTGGGATTATTAAAAAGAACACAGTTCTCTGCATGGGGACATTTCAGGCATTTGGGGGTAAGAGGTTCAAATGACAAATCAGTCTGGGAACCTGTTGCTCTACCCAAGCTCTCTAGTTCTCTGCCTTCGAGTGCTACTGGGAGGACTCAGCTTTCTGTGCCAGAGGAATTGTGGGGTCCATTGTCCTGGTGTCCTCCCAGCTTCTCTCTAGTCTCTCATCGTCCTTGGAGGAAGCCCAGCTACTGAGAGAGAAATCACAGGCTTGTCCTGAGGGAGGAACCAGCCATGGGCAACAGCAGGAGATACACACAGCAGAGCGGGTAGGAATTGCTCTGGGAGAAATCTCGAGAGCATTTCTGTAGCACACAGTTGGGATCAGCAGATGGAGGGGAGAGAACTTCGGAACAACCACCTGGGTCTGTGGGAGATCCGAGCAGGCAGCCAGAGAGGGAAGAACCCAATACGTCTTTGTTTGCTTGGCTCAGCTGACAGGGAACTGGGATTGGCAATCGATGAGGACCAATTTTCCTTTTTCACTCTCCTTGATCTGCTTCTTTTGAGATTTTTCCATAATCCGTGTTTTAAAATAAGCAGGAGTTCCTGTCATAGTTGTGCTTGCAGGCAAAGGTAGGAAGAGGCTATTCACTGTGGATAAAAATAATGAACTTCATTGGGATTTTCATATAATGTAGGAAGTAAAGAAATAATAGAAGGTTGGTGGTGACTGCCAGGGAGAAAATCCTGCTTAGAAGGGTTTATGAGGTAGTAAAGACCTCAAAATGAGCATTTTAGTCATTGGGCCATTTTGAATTCTAGCCCAAGTAATTTTAGAACTCTTTCCAACCTGCTCCCCAAGGCATCCGATAGAATTCTTTCATTTATTAGGTCACCAAATATTTGAGTTTCAGGCACATGTATTTTGGTGCTACGTGTATAATCAGCACGACATACATGAGGCCACCCGTTACAGATGGCATTTCTTAGCCCAGGTCTGAAGGGAGGGCTAGGTCTGAACTTTATCCTAGGCAGAAGAGTTTCATCATGTCAACCTTGGGACTATATAGTTTCATGGGTTCCAGATAAGGAGTCATTGATACTATCAAAATTATCATTAGAACTAGAAGTAGGGGTGTCTGGGTGGCTCAATTGTTACGCGTCTGCCTTCGGCTCAGGTCATGATCTCAGGGTCTTGGGATGGAGCCCTGCATTGGGCTCCCTGCTCAGCAGTTGGCCTGCTTCTCCCTCTCCCACTCCTCCTGCTTGTGTTCCATCTCTTTCTGTTAAATAAATAAATAAAATCTTAAAAAAAAAAAAGAAAAGAACTAGAAGTACCCTTCATTCAGTGCAAACTCCCAAGGGACGTTAAATGAACATCCATGATTATAGAGTCAATTTCAGAAACTTGTAGATTATGACACAAGATGTGCGTGTGTGCATGTGCGTGTGTGTGTGCACATGTGTGTAAGTGTACTATGAAAATAATCATATACTAGCAAGTTTTTCATTTGAGAGTTGTTTTTTTAAGTATACGATCCAAAGCACTTTAAGAATGTACTTTTTTTTCACAAAGAGAGAAATCTTTTTTGTTAGCATTTTATTGATTGTTAAAACAATAAAAATTGCCTTTAAATATGTAAGAATACATTAAGGAAACACGAAAGATAAATGAGAATATTGGCAAGATTTAAGACAATAAAAATGTATATAAATGTTAACTGGAAAATTGTATTTGAATTATGATTATAGGGATATTTAATTATATAGTCCATTCATTTATTCATTAACTCTGAGTGATTTCTTACTGTTTACTAGATAATGGGAGTATTCCAATGGAAAGACATGATCCTTGTCCACAAGAAGCTCATACACTTCTTGGAGGCAGATTTTCAAGGGAACAATTTAATATATTATGAAAATGTCACAGTAGAGGTTTATAGGCTCTGCAAAGAGAGGGTCTGGGTCTTAATTGAAAAAGTCAGGAAGGCTTGGCAGAAGAGGTAATGATAGATTTAAAATATTATGAGTGAATAGAGATTTTGCTTCTTAAATAGTCAAGGTCAAAACTGTTGGGGCAGAAGTCACAGATTCTGGAAAGAGTATAGAGTGTTGCGAAATCGAGAACAACACGCCAAGAAGGGAGCAGAGTACTCTTAGACAGAGTGGTGGTCAATGAATCTGGAGAGAGAGGTAGGGGCTGACCCTAAGGAGCTTTATGCAATATGCCAGAGTTCTGATTTGATCCTGAAGAAAAAAAATAAGCAAGGAAAGAAGAAAATCCAGTTTTCAAGTCAAAAATGATCCTTCTGATGGTAGAGGTAATAAATAAATAGGAAGGGTTTGAGGAATGTGAATGTTTCCCATGTCTGTTATAACAGATGGATGCAAAATTAGTAATTTGAAACAATACAATTTTATTGCCTTACAGTTCTGGAGGTCAGAAGCCCTAACTAAAGTCAGAGTGTTGACAGGACTGTGTTTCTTCTGGAAGCTCTAGGAGGGAATCGGTTTCCATGCCTTTTTCAGTTCTAGAGGGGGCCTGCATTCCTCGACTCATGGTCCCTTTCTCCATCTTCAAAGTCAGCAGTGTAGTACCTTCAGACGTCTTACTTTCTCACTGACTGTCATGTCTCCCTTTCATAAGGACACTTGTGATCATATTGGGCACCCGTGGATAATCCAGGATAATCTCCCCATCTGAGGACACTTCATTTAATCTCATCTGCAAAGTGCCCTTTATCATTTCAGGTAGCACATTTATAGGTGTAGGACTTGGACAGCTTTAGGGGGCCATTATTCTGTCTACAACAGGGAGTGAGAAGACTGAAATAGGACTATCCTTTAGGACACAGTTTCTCTGATCCAGATTGGCAATGATGAGGACTTACATGAGGTCATGGACAAGCACTTTCACTGCTAGATATTTATCCAAGAGAAGTAAAAACACATCCACAAAAAGACTTGTACGAAAATGCTCATAGCGCTGGTTAATCATAGCTTCAAAATATAGTCTAAATACTCATCAAGAGGAGATTAGATAAACAAAGTGTGGTATATTCAGACAATGGGACATTACTTAGCAATATAAAGGAATAAATTTCTAGTATTAGCAGAATAGATGAACCTCAAAACATTATGTCAAATGGAAGAAATCAGACAAAAAGAAATAAACGCTGTATGATTCCATTTGTTTGACATTCTAGAATAGGTTAAGCTAATCTGTGGTAAGGATGATCAGAACAGTGGTCACCTCGAGAATAAGGCTGAAGGTGAGATTACTTGGAAATGTGCATGAGGGAATAATGGAAATGTTCTGCATTTTGATTGGGGTGGAGATTACTTGGGGGTTTACATATATAAAAACATCAGGCTTTATACTTAGGATATGAGCATCTTATTGTTTATAAATTATACATCAATTGAAATAAAAGTACATTAAAAATAAGACCATTAGTGGGGATAAGAAGAAGAAAGATCAAGAGCTATTTTGAAACTAAAATTGATAATAGTTTGTAAGCCACTGAATGCTAGTGGGAGAAGAAAGAAAAAGAAAAATGAACAGGGAAATAAATTTCCGAACAAAATTAAGAAAAACAAACAGGTTTTCAGACATAGATTTCTGTTTTATCAACACTGTGAAAATAAGACACAGAATATTGACTAATGACCTATAAAAGAGTAAATAAAAAGCATTTAAGAATTCATTTCTTGTTCTGCCCCTTGTGCTTTACTTCAGAGGACTAAATGTGAGTTACTAACCTCAGAGGAGAGCAGTGACTGAGTTGGGATCTCTGGTGTGAAATATAGAGGTGATAGGATTCAAGCTTATTTGCTAAATGGGAAAAAACATAATTCATACTAACTTTGCTGTATTCTAGGACCAGTCTTTGAGGCAAATATATTAAGCAATTAGTGTTGTTTATTCAGAACATGAACAGAAGATTTTTCTTAAACTTTCCAGAGCTTTTGTCTGCTGTGAACGTTAACATGATCATCAATACATCCAGGGTGATTTAAAGAATAAATTTAGTTAAGCTGCAGATGATTTTTAAACGATGCTGTTATACTCAGTACCATCATTCTATAAATAGGTTGCCTTAGAGAATCTGGAAAGTTATTTTTGGAGTTTAGTGTGAACAGACATTGTTTGAATCTCTGTTGCAACAATTGCATTGGTTGGCTGTTAGGTTCTTTCCTTTGTGATTCCCCCGTCCCCCCACCCCCAGTTTCCCCACCTCTCTCCTCTCTTATCTTCTAGACTCCTCTCTCCCACCAACTTAGTATGTAATATCCAGTTCCACATGCCATCTATATGCTGATAACTCTCAAATTCCTAACTATAGTCCAGATCCTTCAAGCAAGCCTCACACTTACTGTCTATAGAGTCTATATAGTCTATTGTCTATAGAGTCCACATTGGTCTACAGATTTCTGTCTGGAAATGGCTTGAACCTCTGGTTATATAGTATGCTCTTATTTCTCCCATTTTTTTTCTCATGCCTCTTCCAAAATTTTCTTTAGGAAGCTATAGTAAAGCATTTTAAAACTTTGTACTTTTGTCCCGATCAGCTTAGCTTGGAGACTCCAATTTCTTAGTTGTGTGTATATAATAATCAGTATAACTACCAGCTCTTTATTTGTGATCTGGGTAGTTTACTATTTCAACTAACAAAGTTTTATATGTATCTGAAACCTGAGGCAACTTAAAAAGTATAGTTTCTGAGGCTATATTTGCAAAATGAACGCATAAACACAGAAAGCTGTTTTCAAACAGCCGACTGACTTCAATGGACCACGAGCCACAGATCAAGCCAAACGCCTTCATCATATTGACCTGTGGAGTCTCTGGTGAAACATTTTAAACTAAGAGCCAAGCAAGGTTTTCCACAATTTTATTTGAAAGTTGAAGTTTCAGGGCTCCTGGGTGGCTCAGTGGGTTAAGCCTCTGCCTTCAGCTCAGATCATGGTCTCAGGGTCCTGGGATCGAGCCCCACATTGGGCTCTCTGCTCAGCGGGGAGCCTGCTTCCCGCAACGCCCCCGCCCCCCGCCTCTCTGCCTGTCTGCCTGCTTCTCTGCCTAGTTGTGATCTATCTCTGTCAAATAAATTTTTTTTAAAAGTTGAAGTTTAGTTCAGGTTTGTGAGAAAGCCGAGTAAAGAAAATGGATTTAAATGGAAGGAATGGAAGGCATACCTTGTCTAACTAGAGACGTCTTTTGGTGCTTCTCCAAGGAACCATGATTTCTGCCTTTGTGCTTTCACAGAACCATTTGTGAATAGAAGAGCCATGGCTTCTATGAATTTTCTATTAGAAACCAGAAGAAATATCCCATTTTTGGTGTTACCTTGAGAGAAAATGGTTTTGAAAATCGAAAGGGAGAATTCATTCATGGCACACTTTGAATTTTTAACCACAGAGTCTGGATGGAATGGATAAAACATGAGGGTTTTTTTTTTCCCCTCCACATTTTATTAAAATCTAAATAAAATATAATGTTTGGGAAGAGAGCTAAGTTGACTGGAGGTTAAAATTTATTGTCTAGAATATAATGCCACATAATCTGGAGACATTATGCTGTTGAGGATAAACCAAAGACAGAAATTAGAAGCTGTCACTCAGGAGTCAGCCCTCTTTGAGGGACTCTGTGGGACTTTCTGTTATTGGTCATCATTCACGTGGTGTGGAGCTGGGCAAGTTTTCTCCCCTCTCTTGAGGTTCTCACTTATAACATGAAATTAATAATGGTAATAACATCACTGGCCTCATGGGATTGCTGGGGTAATTAAATGAGATAAAATCTGTAAAATCCTTGGAAACGAGTCTGACATATGGTCTGTGTTAAATAAACATTCACTTTATCTACCTTATAATATTCCCTTCATGTCTGACTTCAAAACTAAAGGCTCCATATAAGGGTCTACTGCTAGAAGATACAGATTTAGATTTTAATGTCATTATTCTGTCAGGACTTTTGTGTCAGTGAAGGATTGGGGTTCAATCAGACTTTAAAGTCAAACTTTCTAAAACACAGAAAGGAAGTTTATTGGCAGGTAGCTGAAATATCCAAAGATACCTTTGGTCATGGCTTGATCCCGGGATCTCTAATGATGCCATCAGAATATGACTCTTCTTGGGAGTCGGACTCCGTCTCCTGTTGTGTAGTCTTTATTCTCAGCTCCCTGGGGGTCTCAGGCTCCTCTTCCTAGTCTCAAATGTAGTGGTCACAGAGTAGATGCTCTGTGAGGTTTCTGCCCCTACCTCTCCCACTCTGTAAACTGTCGCTCTTATCCTTGAGTCTAGGTCCTTTTGACGGTTTGTCTCTTAGCCTCCTCTGTTCTAGAGGTCACCTTATATTTTCTCTCTCTTTTTTTTTTTTTTTTTTTTTTGCTTTATGGCTTCCAGCCACTTTCTAAAAAAGCCAGTCTAGCTCTTTATAGTCTCCTTAGCCCATACAGCACAGCTTAGGGACCCCAACCCCAGTTCCTGGGCCCACAGTCTCTCTACTCACGTTCTTTTTAGGAGTGTCTTGAGTACTTTAACATGTTTAAGACAATCAGTTTCAGGGCACCTGGGTGGCTCTGTTGGTTAAGCATCTGCCTTCAGCTCAGGTCATGATCCCAGGGTCCTGGGATCGAGCCCCATGTAGAGCTCTCTGCTCATCAGGGAGCTTGATTTTCCCTCTTCCTCTGCTGCTCTCCCTGTTTGTTCTCTCTCTCTCTCTCTCTCTCTCTCTCTGTGTCAAAATAATAAATAAAGCCTTAAAAAAATCATTTTCAAGCCTGGAGAAGTCCCAATTTTCATCTGTTATAGCTCTTAAAGTACTTAAAATCAATCCATTCATTTTTTTTTCTTTTAAAGACCTACAAATCTATTTTTAGAGAGAGTACAAGTGGGAGGAGCAGAGGGAGAGGGAGAGTGAGAATCCCAAGCAGACTCCACACCAAGTGTGGGGCCAGATGGGGGCCTGGATCCTCTGACTCCGAGATCACTACCTGAGCAGAAACCAAGAGTCAGGTGCCCAACCAACCACACCACCCAGGCACCCCAAAATCAATGTATTCTTTAATTTTATAATAAATATTCTTATTTTTTAAAGAATTTCTCTATGAAAAGCTTAAAAAACAATAAAAAATATAGTCAGAAAAACACAAGAAAATGAAAATGCCCACTGTTCCACTACCTAGAAAGCTAATTTTACCTTCTTGCTTTCTTTCCCTCCTTCCTCCTCCTTTTCTTCTGCCTTCCTTTCCCCTGCTTCCATCTTCTCTCTCTTTATTGGAACACATTTGCTTGACTAAATGATACTGTAAGTTCTCCTTCTACCCTCTGGCTATTTGTTTCCATCCTTCTCTGGATCTTCCTCATCTTTCTGACCTCTGCATGTTGGAGTTCTCATGGCTTGGGCATTGGGCATCTTCTTCGTCTACACTCACTTCCAAAGTTATTTCATCCAGTCTGTGGCTTTAAATCCTGGGTATATGGTGATTACCCTAGTTCAGACCACTCCTTGAATTTCAGATTCATGTGTCAAAAGTACCAACTGTCATCTCTTCTTGGATGTCAAGGAGCTCTGCCAAATAGGAACTTTGATTTTTAAAAAATATTTTATTTATTTATTTGACAGAGAGAACCATAGCGAGAGAGGAAACATAAGCAGGGGGAGTGGGAGAGGGAGAAGTAGGCTTCCTGCCTAGCAGGGAGCCCAATGTGGGGCTCAACCCCAGGACCCTGGGATCATGACCTGAGCCAAAGGTAGATGCTTAATGACTGAGTTACCCAGGCGCCCCAGGAACTTTAATTTTTATGCCCAGATTTGCTCTTCCTTTGCTTTCCTCTTCACAGCAAATGGCAGTCCCATCCTTGCAATTTACTCAGGCCAAAAACCCTTTGGTGTCAGGCTCTGTAGTATCTCTTTTGCACTACATGTCTAAGCCATAGCAAGTTTTGTTTTCTCTACGTTCAAAATAGTTTCAGAAATTGAACTCTTTCTCACTGTTGACTGCTGCTGCTCTAATTGAAGATTATTGCTGGCTCTCTGCATTTGCTCTTGCCCTCCTTGGCGGTCTGAGTGATTCTTTTAAATGTCACTCTTCCTTTGTGGACTCCTCAGAGGCTTCCCATTCACACAAAGTAAAATCACAACTTTTTATTATGGCCAAAAGCCCTGGCTTTATATAATCTGCATCCCCTAGCCCAAACCTCGCTCAGATCTCATCTTTCATTTTCTATTTTCCTTACTCCATGCTGGCAGAAGTCTTCTCTGCCTCCTCTTAGTTTCTCCATGGTCTCTGAGACAGCAGCCAAATTTTGCACTTGTGTACCCTCTCGAGAGTGTCATGGATCATTCCAGGTCTGTGCTCTACCACGTAGACACTTAGCTGGGACTCCTGGTACCAGTTTACTATAGATCACCAACTTTCTTTTTGTCCTCTCTTTTATTGGATTGTGACATCTGCCCTCACAAAGAAAAATTACTGCTCCTTGGCCCCACTTGGTCCTCTTTTCCACACGAAGAGTAATTTCTGCTTACTCCGCCTTTAGTATTAAAATCATTGTGGTTTCAGGAAGTTGTAAGAATAGAAAATAATAATAATAATAATAATGCAAAATCCTATTTCTGTGGCACCAACCTATATACTCTGAAGGAACTCTAAATTGTCTTGAGTCTTTCCAGATGGGTCTAGGAGAAATTTAGAGTGGTCAGAGTTGGAAATTTAGAATCAGTGCTGTTGTTTTCTACCTTACTTGCTCTGCTCATCATGGTAATGCCTGCTTACTACTGATGCCCACTGATACTGACTGATGGCATTATTGTCCTTCTGGAGCTGCCAATACCCAGGGCCAAGAAGCCAACATTTTCCCTAGTTCCCTGATGTTTGATGTCAAGGGCACTGCTGGTACCGCTGTCATAGCCGCAGCCCTCTCCACGATGACAGCAACGTCCAATATCCCAGTGAATACATGGAGTCTAGCTCTTTAACTATTCCTTCTTAGTTTTTGCGACTCATTCCTGCTGATCCTGGATGTCAAATAACCATTCGTGTGGCCGATGCTGTGCACGTATTCATGCATGCATAATACGCACATTCTTTTATTCCAATCCGGTGTCTGTCATGCGAGAAACACTACTGTAGGCCCTAGGAATGCAGCAGGCAGAAGACCAGATGAAGTCCTTGCTGTCATGTAGTTTAGCTTCTAGGAGGGAAGGTGGACTTTGAAGCAAGTCAACTAACTTGCTAATTAGCATCATTTCAGGTGATGAATGCTGGGAAGAAAATAAGGCAAACAAAGGAGGTTGACAAGTACTTTGATATCCTAAAATAATTATTTTGGCCTTTTCTTGACTTGCAAACCAACATTCATAGCAAACTCTATGATATCAAATTAAAAAGGTCCCTGTGCCATTGCAATCAGTGAAGACACAGGACAAGATACGGTCTTACAGCTCCTGGAAACTTGCAAACTTGCTTCACACTGACATTTGGGAAGTCATATGCAGTCACATTCTCAGAGACTGTTTTCCAAATCCAAGTAACAACAGGGACCAGAAATGTGTTAGAGTACAGGTGGAACTTTTGGGTCCAATCTTCCCACTCTCTTCTACATAAAAGGGAAAGTGACTTTGGATGCAAGATGGGCACAGCTCAAAGCAGAGTTGTTTGTCTAGACTTAGGAGGTTGTGGGGGCTTTTAAAGCCCTCAGGTTACAAGACAGAGAGTGGCAGTGACCAAGCCTAGGAAAGGAAGGACCCCTTTCATTTCCACCATGTGGCAAGCCCAGTTTGGAAGTCACCTGTACGCCCAGCCCTGAAGGGTCCTCTGTTAATCTTTTGAATCTGAGCCCGATGTGCTGCCCAGCTGAGGGAAGGTGGAATTGCCATAAGGCTGAAGGCAAATCAACAGAAAACTAGAGAACTGATTCTGATATGATTTCTGTAAGTCATGTCTTTGATAGAAAAAGAAGGGGAACAAGAAAAACCCCTTGAGCTGCAGTTTTTGTGATGTTTTTATTCTCTATGTTTATGCATTATTAAAGTGGAATTATTCTATTGTGAATCAGTTACAAGGAATCGCTTGTGTAATAACTAATATTTACTTTCTAAAACTGTCATAATTTATAGATAGCATTGTCAGGTCAGGCCCATTTATTGTAACCGCTGGGAGATGCCATTCTCAATGGTCACGATTTGGCAACAGCAAAGAGAAATGAAGTTTAATTTTCATTGTGTTGCAGCCTGGAAAAGGGGAGAGTTAAATATATACAGACTTCAAAATATTTAAGTCATATGGACATTGGGGAGGGTATTTGCTATGGTGAGTGCTGTGAAGTGTATAAACCTGGCGATCCATAGACCTGTACCCCTGGGGCTAATAATACATTATATGTTTATAAAAAATTATAAAAAATATTTAAGTCAGATTTTCTTGACATCTTAAAGAGGATTTTACAAATACATCAATTTGACTTTGCAATCAAAGAACTTTTAAAAGAATATAGTGATACTGATTCTCTACCAGAAAGGAATACTTTAAGGAGAGTACTGGAACCCATTGAAGTCCTCCTCTTCCATAAACAGGATGACTTTAGCCCCCAGGGAGCACAACCCTGAAATGATCTTCAGCTGGACTGGTGCTGGATTGAAGTCTTCTTACCAATAGTGGGGCCATGGACATGTTTCTTAATCTCTCTATGCTTTCATTTTATGCAAATAGAGATAAAAATGGTACTGGCCTAATAGGTTGTTGCACATTAAAGAACTAATAGAAAAAATGTACCAGGAAACCTGCTTAGTAAATAATAGCCACTACTGTGACCGCTAATCATTATTATTAGCTTCATCACTCATGTCATAGGACCTGCAAATCCCAGGACTCAACAGCATAAAGAAGACAAATTCAGAGACAAACAGAAAAGAAATCTAGTATGTCAATAGCACTAATAGATAAAAGAGGATTTGGTGAGGGAATCCCTTAAGTTTTTTGAGTTTTATTAAATGTTAAGATTAGTTACAAAGGGACCAAAAGACTGACTAGGAGAGAAGGTGGTGTTTGATGGCTTTTATTTGTCTTCAGCTTTCTCCTTGAGGTACAAATAAATGACAGTTATAATTGGCACCTACAAAATTTGGTATATGAAGAAATGCTTTCTCATACTTGGCTTCAAAGTGATTCCTCGTTCATCTTTATGATTTAACAGGATCCTAAGGCCTATTGATTAATATTATTAATTTAGAGAACTCCATTTTCCATTCTGGGTTTCTGTTTCAAAATGTGGGCATAGAGTCTCTCTAAAGCCACACCTAAATTCAGATGCATAGAGAAAGAGCTGAAAATTATAGCCTGAGCACCTACTCTATTGGGTCCTTGTATGTATTTTATGTAAATGTCTTTAGTTTTCACAACTGCACTTTGAAAATGTTTTTTATCTTTCTTGGGATATTGGGAAATTAGGTGGCTCGTCCAAGATCACCCAGATAGATGATGCCTGTTCTGTTGGTCAGACAGATTTGTTGGTTGTAAATCCAGTGTGACTTTATTTCAACAAGTTATTCAGAGATCATAGATTTTTAGAATCAAACTCTTACTTCATTACTTACTAGCTCTCTTTATTTGGCAAGTCATTTAACCTTTCTGATCTTTGCTTTCTACTGTATTAAATGAGGCGGGACCAGCTGCCTACTTCAAAGGATTGTTATAAGGATTAAGTGAGATGATGAATAGAAGGTGTTTCAGAATCAGACAGCTCTGGTTTCAAATCCCTACTTTACCATGGAGGAACTTGGCCAAATTATCTCAACTCTCTCCACCTAAGTGTTCTGATCTGCTAAATGAACTGAATTGTACCTGTTTTTAAAGCTGTAGCTTTTAAGGTGTAATAATGTGTGTAATGAACCCGACCCAAACTCTAGAACACAGCACCAACTTCATAGATGTTTGTGGTTAATACTTTTTTTTATATAATTTAAAACATTTTATACATGTAATTCTACAGGCCCAATCCACGCATAGCTGTGTGGTTATTGAGAATGTAAGTTTGAAAATGTAGTGACATTTATGAACATACGGCAAAATAAAAGTCTAAAGGTTCTCCCTATATTTTACATATAAATTGCCATAATTGAAGACTTTTTTCCAAGAGTCTAAACACTAAATACATAATTTACATACATGCCCACCTAACTTAAACCCTACAAATGGGAAAGTTGTAATCTATTACCAGGATGACTTGCCATATTTGATGAAGGGTAGTTCTATGTCTTTTGTAAAGTGAAAACAGAAAATTTAAATAGAAATGCAGATCCAGCTGGTGGTAGACTGACAGTTGCTTTGCATATCTGTTTTCCTCATTTTCCTTATTAATGGAGTTTGAACTTGGCACGTGGCTACTCAGCTCGAATTTAAGATTCCCTGTCCCTCCTTGGCATGGTCAAATGGTGATATGTCTCCTAGGCAATATGAGCAGAAGTGAATGTGCCCCTTTCAGGGCTAGTCCTTAAAGCACTATACCTGCACTCCTTTTGGCTCCCTCCTCCTCTCACCTTGAGCATAGTGGCCACCACCCCATACTTGGAAGCTATGCATTAAGAATATCAGAGTGGGTTTTCTAGTCTGGATTCCTGAAGAAACTTCCAGAAGGGAGCTGCTCCACATTCCTGGATGGATGAACTGTTCCATAGAAGAGACTAAGACATCTCCCTTCTTGAAGCCATGGGGTCTTTTGGAGCACAAACTTTGCCCTAGCTAATACACAATTAAGGTCAGAACATGGGCTCCCAACTAGGCTTGCTCTTCCCTTTCTTTGAGAGACAGGATTCCTAGCAAAGAAACTTGCAAGACAGAAGCCATTTTCATGGGATAAAGCCTTAAGGTTAAGTTTAATTTACAATTAACAAAGAGGAGATGAAAGCTTCCCTTGAATTTTTTGACAGCCTAAATTTTTTCCCATAAACATGAAGTTCCCAAACCTGTCAGAAACCATAAACTGGTTCCAAAGCACACAGCCTTTTCATTATTACAAATGTTAACTTTATCATATATCATTTGGTTCATGGTGAGTTTGAGCAGCCTTATTCTGGTAATTTTGGCCTTGTGTTGGCTGGGGAGAATGTACAGACAGTGACTAATAGGCAAATAATTTAAGAAGTTGCTTCCTTAAATGTTTTATAGACATGAACTTCTCTTTCTAGAAGATTATGACTATTTCAATTCCTGGCAAAAAAAAAATGTACTCAATTAATGTTTTGAGCGTGTTTGAATAAATGAGGCAGAAATGTTATTAATGTAATAGATGGTTGCTAAATAGTCACTGAAAAGAGAAAATTACACTTTTATCCTAAAAAATAGCAAATGCTTTCTCTTTTACCACTCTTTCCCAAAATGATTTAAGAAATCTGTTTCACAGTTTACATGACTGGGTGAGAGTAACTTCTGGGCAAAATACATAAAGGAAAAGACAAATATTAATGTATTAATAAAAATGTATGATGCCAAGTAAGGATTTAAATCATGGGGGCCTGGCAGTCTAATTAACTACCAATGTTTTGTTCCTACCTAAATAAGTTGTGTGATTTTTTTTTTAATGATGATGGAAGACACCAAAACAATGAAATCCATATCCATAAAAGTTATGTCTTTTTTTTTAGGATTTTATTTATTTATTTGAGAGAGGGAGAGAGGGAGAGAGTAAGAGAGAGAGAGAGAGAGAGAGAGAATGCAAGCACAAACAGGGGGAGGGGCAGAGGAAGAGGGAAAAGCAGGCTCCCCACTGAGCAGGGAGCCCGAGGGACTTGATCCCAGGATGCCCAGAGCATGACCTGAGCCGAAGGCAGATGCTTAACCAACTGAGCCACCTGGTTGCTCCTCAAGTACTGTCCTAAATGCAACTTTTTAAAGTCAAAGAGCCTAGTTCTCCTTTTTATTATATAAGCCACATCACCAAAGTATAAAAAATGTCTAAATTGATCAATTCCTTGGAATGCGAATCACAGTGTGACCCAGCCCAGCCTCTGATGTCTAGCTGCATGGATGTTGCATGCCTCTGGGATGTGCTCAGAGTCTATAGTTCTCTGGAGCCCAGGGCAGGAAATATCTGAGCCAACCTGAAGGCCTCTTTCCATATCTGAAGCTCTAGCAGTTGAAATTAAGAGCTCAAATCATCATAAGAACACTTCTAGATTGCAGTGGTTTCCAGTGTCAAGTAACACCATGGTTATATATTTAGGAGTGATTTCTCATGGTAAGAATGTTGAGTTAGAATGGTTTTTCAATATAATTGGTTTCCTTTACAAACCTGAGGTATCTGATGAGTCTACAGGCTTTACCAGACTGTCAAGGAGTCCATGACACAAAATGTTGAAGAAAGCATGATCTAGAGTATTGGGGACTAGTAGGTATTGGCTGGGGCTCAGCACTCCATTCACCCAGGCTTGAGATGAGAGCCAGATTCTACTTCTAGCAGGCAACTTCTCCTGTCACAGTCAAATAGGATGCTAGAGTTCAGTATTTTCCCAGGTCCTCAGAGTACAACTTAAGACTCTACCATTTTCTCTCTTCCTGACCAACATGCACATTTACTGTGGCTAATAGAACACATATAACTCTATAAATGCCTTCAAAAACCCTGTTTTACAGACTGAATTTCTCACCATTGACTTCTAAGTGATTAGTAAAATGTCTCAATGAACAAAACTCAATATAAATATAAATTTAAGAAAATACTATTTTACAGGGAAAAAGGGTCAGATATCTAACTATTGGTCCTATTAGTGAGGTAATTCTTTGCCAGCTACTAGACATTCTTCTCTATTGTCCTGTTGTCTTCTGAGAATTTAATGCTGCTTCATGGCTTGTGTTGATGGGGACATATAAATAAACTCAAGTACTGTTTTATAGACACTTGAAGGAACAACCAAACTTTGGTTATGCTTTGCTGAGCAGTTTTTGTCATTTCTAAATCCATTTGTGTTTGAAAAGAAAATCTTATTTACACATCCTCAAATAGTTTACCCATTTCAACCTGTTCTGTGAAAATCCATCAAAGCCTAAGCTGTTTTGATTCTAGATCTATTCCGATTGATTTCTCCATCCATCCATCCATCCATCCATCCATCCATCATCTATCTCTTGCCTTCCAGTAGAATGTAAATAGTCCTACTTCATATTCTTTTCTCTAAATTCCAGTTGAAATTCAAAACTCCAGTGAAATGGAATGAATGGAAGGAAGTCTGATGGGGCTAAAGAAACTGAGGTTTACATAAGACTCTAGGACTCAGCAGCTGGAAAACCTTTGCCACAAAATTTGGTGCTTCTCAACTTGGTGAAACATTAGTCATTCAAATGCTTTAAAACATGATTCCTGAGGATCCCCTCTCCCCCAAGGCTTGGGTTTAAATAATTTGGCATGGGATTTAGGACCTCATATTCAGAAGCTCCCTTTTGTGATTCCCATGGGCAATCAGAATTGAGATTATTTCTCAATTATCTCAATATATCTCAATTATCTCAATACCCCATATGGTTAGAAAAAGTATCTGAAATTTCCATGTCCTGTGGTTATTGTGAAGATTAATGGAAATAACTTAAAACTCTATAAAATTAAGGATGATGAGACATGACAGAAGACTTCTGTATCCCTGGGTAAGCATTGCTAAGACTTACCTACATTTCAGTTTTAGTGTGTAAAATTTTATAATGTCTAAAGAGCAAATGTTTATATTTACCATTGTTATTTTGTTGCTTTACTTATTTTTCAAATAATCCCTGGATTATTTATTGTTTCTCTTATGATAAATAATGGGAACAATTTTATAATATTGCTAATATAAAAAATACCCTTTTTGCTATTTTTTAGACACTAAAAATCAGAAATTTGCTTTAACTTTATGATGAGGGTGACCTTTTCGTTACCATGTAAATATTTTCACAATGAATGTCTTGGATTTATTAAGCAACTTGGTCATCTTGCTCAAGACTTATGCATTAGTATTTTTGTTTTTTTGTTTTTGCTGATTTTAGAGAAACAAGAACATGCCCTTTAGGTTACTGGCTACAGAGGATCATTTGAGGAGGTCTCTTGTGTTAGGTTCTTTGGAAGCAGAATGTGAGATAGGAATTTGGATGCATATGATTTGTTGAGGGAGTGCTCATAGGAGAAAGGGAGTGAGGGAAATCGGCTTGCACAGGGGAAGAAGCTAAGCAGTGATCAAGGAAACTCCAGCCTCAATCTGATCCCATAGGGAGCCCAGAAGCATCCAAACACCACAGGGTTTATCCCACCTGAGGCAAGGGGGATGCCTTTGGTAACCCAGTGACAATCAGATTTGGGATGAAGGCAGTTCTCTGGAAGAGAGTTCTCTGCGGAGAACTGGGCTCGATAGCAGTTAGATTGGAGTGTGTACACTGGCTGGCAAAAGAGGTCTGGGAAGGATATCCACCACATTTACTCTACTGGTACTAGTATTATTCTCCTTATTTGCCATTTATGTTAATAATTCACCCCTTTAGGTATTTAAGAGTCTTTAGTAAGATGAAAATATCCTTTGAATGGGTCACATTTTAGGTTGACATCTTGGCTATCAAAGGAGAAGAGACAGATATTTATTGAGCACCTACGAAGTTTTACTAGCTATGATGTACTGTCATCCTCCACAGATATCTTCTTATGTCATTCAAGGGATGCTTTATAGAGAAATATTTGGTTGTCTGAGAACAAAATATATTTAAGAGGGATATTTGAAGAGTGGGAGTAATTTCCAAGGAGATAAAACTACAAACTTTGAGGACGTGATAGTATTTTTGTGTATCCCCAGTGCAACATTTATTCAGGAAATCTCTGCTAAACCCATGAGTAAATAAATGGTGCCAGGTAATAGAATGATGACAGAGAAGGACTATTAGAAGAATATGATTTATTCATAGTTTATCCCAGAGTTGGGGGAAGAAAAATGTACCCACAAGGTTGGGATTTGATTTTGACTAGTGCTACACCAGGACAGTGTTCTTCTTCCACAAGAACTTGATTTTCAAAGACAAGAGTCTACTGTTATTCTGAGGTATTTATCCTGAAAGATAATTCGTTTAATGTGATAGCATACAAATTACAGATTATGTCAATATTCTGTAGATTCCTCTTCTGTGAAGCAAAGCTCAAGCTTGTTGATTTGATAATCATAGTGGAAAACATTGGTTCATTTCCTTACAATCTTCCAGGCAGAATTCCCATCAGATTTTCCTCAGCCTTACAAACATATTCTTCTAGCATGGGACATGATTTCATTAAGTTGTTCTGGAACTTTCTTCCGGGGTTACATGAAACAAACTGCAGGTGTGAGTCAGTGTGTTTTCACTCCTCTACACTGCAGATCGCCATCCTTATAAACCCCAGTCTGTTGTATCATCTATTCAGAAAACCCACCCTTTTTCTGTCATCAACAAGTCTCTTTACCAATAAAAATGACTGTTGTGTATCCTGGGTCTAATGGTGTTTGGTCATTTTTTTAATCCTCAAATGTCAACCAGAAAGATCCCCAATTTGCAAAAAAAAACCCATCCACCCATTTCACTTCCTCATCTCTATCATCTTGCAGCTGTCTGAAAACCATGATCTTCTCCTGTGGACCTACTCAACCATTTGAAGTTTGCACTACTTTCCATTCAAAATGTAACATACCAGTAAATGTTTTATTAAAAATTAGTAAAGTGCCAATTAACTAAAGATATTTTGAGTTCACAGATATGGGCATAAATATACTGGCCTTCATCTAGGAACATAGTGCTATGATAAGCCATGGGTTTCTTGGAATTTCTTTTATGGGTATTAGATTTACATTGGTTGTTTATAGTCTCTACATAGTCACCTTGGTGCTGTCTTGAAAAGAGCTGGAACTGGCCAGATAGGCAAGGTCTCTGGTCATGGAACAGAATAAAGGAATTTGATAATAATCATGTGGTATGCTTCAGGCCAGTGCTCCTACCTAGAGGCTATCTACCTTTTTCTCTTCCTGACTCATATGATGGGTGAATGTCACATGCCAAACACTATTCCACAGGTGGGACCTCCAGGTGAGGCAGAAGAGCTAGAAACCCAGCGCACAGTTTATCTCATGTCTTTCTCCTGAAAAAAGCATATCACAGTCGAATAAAAGATTAGAGATCTAAACAAGAGGAATGCTCTTTAATATACCCTATCACTTACTGTTCATGATTCATTTGAAAATGTTGCTCCTTTAAGTGTTATGAGCATCACGGGACCTGTGACATACAGTCCAGTGATCACAGCCCTGCAGATGCTCGAGCCAGTACATCCGAGGGCCACTCATGGGAAGCTGTCAACGGTTCACCGCTCATTCCTGCAGCCACGAGAGGCAGGATGGGATCAGTGGCGGCATGGCTAGAGAGAGATTCGAAGGCCTGATTCTGCCTGTGTCCCCAAGGATAGATCTTTCCAAGCTGTACTTCAACAGCATGAGATTAGATTAGATGATTTCTAGTCTTTGAACAGAAATTTAAAATCACAGCCTTAGTCTCTAATAATAAAATAAACTTTTCGTAGAGATCAGGTGATAAAACCCTCTCGTAGCCCCAGAGAGGGGAGGTCAGGGAAAGTGCACATGGTGTTACTGATGGGAACAGTTTGGTGAGTGTCTACGTCAGTCATTCAGTCCGTCATGGATTATCTCTAATCCTTTCCACAATTGAGAAGAGTAAGTAATAATCCCCTTTTACAGATGGGGAAACAGATTTCAAATGGCAAAGTGACTTGGCCAAGGTACCGCATCGAGTTATCCAGGGAACTCTCCTATCAAAGCCACACATTTTCTTATTTTTCTTTTTAAAGATTGTATTTATTTGTGTGAGAGAGAAAGTACAGGAGCACAGGTAGGGGGAGGCAGAGGGAGAAGCAGACTCCCCGCTGAGCAGACAGCCTGACATGGGACTCAATCCCAGGACCCTGGGATCATGACCCGAGCAGAAGGCAGACACTTAACCAAATGAGCTGCCCAAGTACCCCAAGGCTACACATTTTCAAGTACATTTAGAACTAGGACACAGGTTCCTTCTGTTTGGAACTTGTATAGTTTTATGAGTATCCTAAACGTCCAGCAACAGGCTACTGTAAATACATCATAGTGTAGCTAGAGAATGTAATACCAGTAAGTAAAAATGAGGTGAACTAAGTATATGGTTGAGTGAAAAGTAATAT
Source organism: Mellivora capensis (assembly GCA_004024625.1). NCBI lineage: Eukaryota > Metazoa > Chordata > Mammalia > Carnivora > Mustelidae > Mellivora > Mellivora capensis. The sequence goes on along the minus strand of PISX010001556.1, from coordinate 112,904 downwards.
AACAAGTTGATCCTATAAATGTATATTTTTAGCCATATAAATACATCAAAGTGTTCATAGTGGTTGAGTGTGGGAGGTAGGGTTTGGGATGAATTCCATTTTTCTTCTTTCCCTAGGAGAGTTTCTAAACCTTTCATAATGAACAACTGTAACCTTATTGCTTAACCATCTTGAGCCTCAGTTTGCTCCATTTGTAAAATGGGGATCACAATGGTACCTACCTCACAGTCTTGTTGGAAGGATTACATGACAAAATCTGGTAAAATACTCAACCTAGAGGCTGGTAAGCTGTATGTACTAAATAAATGTCAGTCACTGAGAAAGAAAGAAAATATGATTTCAACATGAGTTCTACTTTCTCTTTAATTGTTGTCTAACATATGTGAATTCTGAAAGTCATTTAAATTAAAATTCATGTGGAAGTTTTTTGAGAGATTACCATCATTTTGGAAGATAACTGTAACCACTGGGAGATACAGTTCAACCAAAGCTGGACTGTAGCCTATTTTGTTGAGGGCTTCAAGTAGTAATGTATCTGGTGCTATATAATTAATACATGAAATATCCTGAAATGTAAGCACAGCAGAAGCTTCAGCTGGAGACTCAACTGGTTTGTTTACCATGAGATTTAGGCTCTGTCTCAGCATGTCCAGGAGCCTGGGAAAGGCTACCTCTCGTGTACCTGCTCGTCTGTGAGATGGAAAATTCTTTAGGGGAAAAACCTAGGGAACACAGTGCAGACACTCAAGTTTGAATGAAAACAACAACAAAAACAAAGGGCAGGGTGGCAGGAGAAGGTTGAGTTTGAGGTATGTTCACTGTGCTTTGGTCAAGCAAGCAGAGTGTTCAACTAACCAAGACATGAGGGGAGGTGTGGTGCAGAGCTGGCTTTAGAAGAGGACAGGGAATTGTATAGGGAAATTTAACAGGAACCTGGAACAGCAGCGTTCATGGATCCAAGAGTCTATGGGCCTTCTGGCCCCATCAATTTTAGGAAAGAAAATTTGCTTTCCTGTTAGGTAAATTCCAAAACCAGCTAATGTGGATCAAGGGGAAGTTGTTAGAATCCCAGAGAATGCTAAATCAGCAACCTTTTCTTCTCACTAATCTACCTAGGGGGGGAAAAAGTGCTGCACAAAATCCTCTGCTCATGTTTTCACTTTTCCAGTATCTTTGCAGGATGAGCCCTGACAGATAGTTGAACAAGTGCCCTTTGGATAGTGCATGCAGATAGCTGAGCAAAGGGCCTGGGAATTCTGAAATACAGATCAGATGACATTCTTATAACTTAATTTTCATGAGTTCTCTAACATTCCTTTATCTGTCAGCATATGAAAATTGTATTGTGGCTGAAATGTTTATTCTTGCAGTCAAAATCAGTCCAGGTTGCAGTCTTAAATATATCACTATTTGCTTTTATTTCATCATCCATCCTGATAAAAACTGGCATAACCTTGAGCTTGAATGTTTACTGTCATAGGATTACTGTTTCTTCTGGTGACACACCCATTCCATTGGGTAAAACTTGAAGCTGCGACAGCCTAGAGATGTGCCTGTCAGCATCCAGAAAAGAGAAATATAAAAGAGCATGAGGCATGAACCATCAGTTGTCAGGGTTTTCCTGGTCTCCATAGAAACATATTTTTGCCATAAATATCGCAAGGGGGTGACATCCTGGTTTTAGAAGCACATTACACACCTCCAGGTGTGCCGATCTTGTGATACACGGTTCAGCGTCCAATAGGGGAGAGATCCCTGACCTCCTCTTCCAAAATATTCCTGGAAGGACCCAATACCTCATGCAGCTGTGCTCCATCTCATTTCTATTATTAAAGAGAGGAGATGGGTTAATAGCTGTATAGACAGAAAATTGTTTTCAGAAGGAGTTGGGAACAGAGCTGTAAAAACATAATGTCTTCCAGACCAACTTTTTTTCATTCAGGCAATCATAACAGACAGAGCTTTTCTCTTCTTTTCTGATTCCTCTTTAGAGGCTGACCTTCTAATACCTCTTTATACTTGACTTCTCAAGCAAGAGAGCCATCTTAATACTTATAAAGTGAGCTCTCTATCAATTGTCTTGTCTCACATTTTTCTGTGTCTGCTCTTCTCTTCCATCTATGATGATTTTAGATTCTCAGATCTCATTTTCTCCTCATACCTCTTTTGTTTTCATATTCACCTGTTCAAAATGTCTTTACGACCTGGTATCTACCTACATCAACTCTGGGGTTGGGATCTTCGTTCTCCTCAGTTGTGTGACTTTCCTTCTACCTTTTTGTTTGTGTCTATGGAACCTGATCATTTGAATCTGTTTAAAAGTTTCTTAGCTTCATTTCAGTTTTCCTGGTAAAGAAAAGTTCTTTTTATTACACAAGTTTTGACTCTTCGCTGGCTTTTAAGAGAGAACATGTGCTTGTCATTCAGATCCAGCCTACATCATTCACGTTTGTAAAGTTATCTTTACTTCACTGGATTTGTCTCAATATACTCACCATATTTTTAATTGTCTACTGACATTTTCCTTGGATGATTTTTTTTTCCTTGCTGTTTTAAGATTTTAAGCCTTAGCCTTCTAGATGGGGCAAACCCTCATTCTTAAGCAGAATCATCTGAGTATTTTAGGGTTACAGTAATACAAAAGGCAGCTGGTTCTACCATAGAACTTTGTTAAGAACTAACATAACTCCACATGCCTGACTTCATTTATCAAACAAATGCATTCAGTGCTACTTCCCCCTGAGAAAAAAGAACTAATGGGATCCCAAGGAATTACTTAATACTATGGTTATCCCACAGAATCCCGAGACACACAACATCTTCATTTCTCTCTTCCTTTCTTAAAATGGGTTTTGCTTTCTGCTGTCTCATCCATTAGCTGTTTTTTTAGGTTTATATAATAAAAGCTGTCTTTTTCTTTTACATTTCCTTGATGAAGTTACATATATCTTTTGAGCTGTTTTTAGGCTGTTTACATATATTTCATGGAAGATAAATAATTATTTCACCAGAAATTTCAGTGGAAATGATTACAAATCTTCTGCAGAGCTACAGTGTTAGACTAAGACTCATCTGGGTTTTCGTACCAGACTGTGTCTCATCTCTTCTGCTCAAAGTTATAATGCATTAAGAAGTAACTGTATCATGAAATTGCTATCAGAAATAAAACCATGTCATTGAAAAGTTTTAGAACTAAAAGGAGCCAGAGTATGCTAATGTCATAATTTTAGGATGAGGAAACGAACGTGCAGAGGGGTTGCTTGTCCAGGATTTCAACAATGAAGGAGGGCAGAGGGGACTTGGGTGTCTTAGATGGCTAAACATCTGCCTTCCCCTCAGACCCTGATCCCAGGGTCCTGGTGTCCAGCCCTGAACTCTGTGTTGGGCTCCCTGCTCAGCGGGGAGCCTGTCTCTCCCTCTCCCTCTCCTGTCCCCCTGCTTGTGCGCGCTCTCTCTCTCTCTTTCTGTCAAATAAATAAATAAAATCTTAAACAATAAAGGAAGGAGGACATGGCAGGGTGAATATTACCACCATGAGGTTTAGTGATTTCCATTTATGAGTATTCATATGCTTAACAACCCATCATTTTCAAATACTCAGGACTTGTTTCTCCCATTCTCTTGCCCATTTTCTCCATTATAAAGAAAGCTTTCTGACTTCTTAAAGGAAAATATTGGATTTTATTTTTGGATGTTTATGTTCATAACATTACAAAATAAATTATTATCCAGTGCAGTATGACTAGTGAGCATAAGTTCTATTTGTTTAGTTACAAAAATCAAGTAAGGCCTGGAGCTGTTGTTTCTATTCTTTTTTTTTTTTTTTTTAAATCTCCCCTAAAGAGTTTTCTCAGACTTTCCTAAATCTACTTATCCCTCCTTCCTTCCCCTTTGGTCACACATTTGAGTTCGCCCTTTCTAATCTCCTGTATGTTGAGAAATATTCAGGTAAATATTGAATGTTAAATAATATTTACTAAAGCTCTTAGTGAGTGATCAAGAACATAGTATAGGCTTTCATGCTGCTGTAGCCTCTTTTCTGTTTATTTATTTTTATTTTTTTAAAAGATTTTATTTATTTATTCTTCAGAGTGCACAAAGGGGAACATAGGGAGAGGGAGAAGCAGGCTCCCCGCTGAGCAAGGAGTCCATGCAGGACTTGATCCCAGGACCCTAGAATCATGACCTAAGCTGAAGGCAGACACTCAACCACCTGAGCGGTTTTTTAAATCTGGGTGATGATCTTCAAATCTCCAAAGAAGTGGACAATAGGACATTTCTCTCACTTAACCTTGCTGAGAAGGTATCAGTATTCACCCATAACACTTGGTTGAAGAGGGTTCCTATCCATGTATTTTGAATGAATCCCCCAAATACTAGTATTTCAACTTACAGATCTGAGAGAAAACTGAAATTCTGCTTTTGCAAACATACTTTAATTTATAATTTTGGATTGCCTCCTATATTCTGCTATTTTCCTCAGACTACAGTAAATGGCTTAATTTAGAAAGGAATGGACAGGGTGTACTCATTTCAGAGCCGTAGTGTGAGATGTGCTCAGAAGTCTGACGCTCTTGATCTAGGAGATGAAAGAAGCACTTTTCAGGTGGATGCTGGCTTCCCAGACCTTCCTTCTGCTAACAGGTAAATGGAAATACAGAGAATGGCTGGCAGAACAGAAACACCACTGGACAAGTTCCTCTTTGTGAGTAATGAAGCACTATTCTTTCTAAATGTCAGGGTTCTCCAAACAGAGTGGATGTTTTTGCTTGTTTGTTTCACTTACCAGTTTCTCACCTTGGAAAGAAACTTCTCTGTCTCTCTCTCTGTCTATGTACACATTTCCACATAGTGGTTGTAATCAAAGTAAAGGAGGAAGATGTGAACTGTAATGGGTCCAGGAATGACTGACGACCAGTAGCAGAAATCCCAAAAGTTCAAACTAGCAACAGCCCAGTCTCACTATTTGCTTTTATTAACAAGGGATGAGAGAAAAAAATTGGCGGTAAGACTAAATCAATTTCAAAGTCAGAGCCATCCTGGCTTTTTGAATTTCAGCCATCACAGAGTATTGATTCTGAGAAATATACTTCTCTTTTCCTCTGATTGCTGGGTGTCCATGGTTACAAATATTCCACTCTTCTGTTTACCCTGATATTAAAAAGTTAATTTCAAAGTGGAGTGTTAAATGGTTTTTGATACTAGTTTCTCTAAAAGAGAATGTTTTTAGTATTCTTTCTTTCTTATATAGCAGCTTTCCTGTTAACTGCACTAAATACCTAGAATTCCTCATTTCATTAATTTCATGTGGTATTTCTAAGTGTTTGGCATTTAATTTATTAGATGTATATTGTTCTGGAATATTTTGTCATTAATATGTTTAGGAACTTGGTTCTGTTTTGCTTTAGGGGGATCAACTGTGGTATTTGAGGCCCTGAACAATCACAGACTGGTTTGAGGACCTACCTTGAGACACTGGGGCTCACAGGCGACTGACCATACAGCTGGAACCTTACATGTGGGTCCGTATGACTGATAAGGAAGAGAGTGAATGCCTGTGGTATTTTCGATCTGTGTCATTTAGAAATAATATCTGCTGCTTGGTGCTTTAAATTAGATATTATCAACCATGATCTTTGGGGCGACTGGGTGTCTCAGTTAAGCATCTGCCTTAGGCTCAGGTCATGATCCCAGGCTCCTGGGATTAAGCCTCAGGTCCTCAGTGGAGAACCTGCTTCTCCCTATCCTTCTGCATCTCCCTCTGTTTGTGTTCTCTCTCTCTCTCTCTGTGTCAAATAAGTAAATAAAATCTTTAAAAATAACAACAACCAAAAAAGCCATGATCCTTCACTATGTATGATAGTACTATTTTAGTACTTTTATTTTTATTCCTATAGATTTTATTTTAGGATGAGAGTGACCTTCTCTATACAGGTTTCTAACTGTATAGTTAGGACTCTGCAGCTTCCCGTCTCTGCCCTCCGCCATCCACCAACATTTCTTGTTCAGAGTAATGTAAATGGGTTGAGAGATAGAGGAGAGAGTAAGAGGGAGAGAGAGGAAGAGAGATAGTAGTGTATGCTTTTTGAAATAAAGGAAAAAATACATGAACTGAAAATGAACATGTAAAAAGAAAAAGACAAAAGAAAAGTAAATATGATTTGAACTGGAGATGGAGCTAAATTTCAATATTTTTCATGATAATAAAAACTCTCATGTAAAAAAAATTTAAGGACATGCTGTGTATTTCAAATGATGATTTTTAAAGTATTCAGGCTACTTGGATCCACGGTCATGGAGCAAATTAATAACAGAATTTCAAAACCATTGTTTTAGGAAAAAATGATTTTAGATTTTCAAGTGATTATGATTCTGTTTCTTCCCTTTTTTAAAAAGATATTTATTTATTTATTTATTTGAGAGTGAGAGAGAAAGACAGAGGGAAAGAGAGCACAGAGGCAGAGGGAGAAGCAGACTCCCTGCTGAGCAGGGGGCCTGATTCGGGGCTCAATCCCAGGAGCCTGAGATCATGACCTGAGCTGAAGGCAGATGCTTTACTGATTAGCCACCCAGGTGCCCCATGATTCTGTTTCCTTTTTTTTAAAAAATATTTTATTTATTTATTTGATAGATCACAAGTAGGCAGAAAGGCAGTCAGAGAGAGAAAGGAGGTGGGGGAGTAGGCTACCCACTGAACAGAGAGCCCGACACAGGGCTCGATCCCAAGACCCTGGGATCATGACCTGGGCTGAAGGCAGAGGCTTTAACTCACTGAGCCACCCAGATGACTCATGATTCTGTTTCTTAACACAGAATCCAACCAAGGATCTGAAAGCTGTATTTATAGCCTCCTACCCCCCACCCCACCCCAGGCTGGTAGTTGGTGTTAGAAATGAGAGCAGAGAGACAGCAGGAATAAACACAAGGGGAACCAGGGCTTAGGAGGTAGACAAAAGCATTTTTCTACCATAGCTGGAGAAGCTCTTAGGGAACTATCAAAACTTAACCTGAAGCTAGTCTCTGGGAATCTTCGACCACTTTAGAAAATAGGAAAATGTCTAGATTGTCATTTCAAAACATCTTAGTCACAAACTTTGCATTTTTTATTAAGATCTCACAAAAATAATGATTTCACTCTGCCACGTTGACATTGTTTACTCCCTATTGGCTTCTGACTCTATCCTTCTTTCTCATTGCTCAACTTGGTGCTCTGACTTTGCCAAATTCCCAGCAGTCTGACATGCCCAGTGTGATCTCAAGTTGGCCCCGCTATCCTGTGTGATTCTGTGTTGTTTTACTCAGCCCTGGCTTTCCCACCATCTGACTTTTGGGCCCAGGACTCCTGAACTTTGAACCTTGTATTATTCCAAATGGCCTTTCTCCCTAGGATGAAAGGACTCCTTTAATTCCCGGGGAGAAAATAAGTGCTTAGCTTTAGTCCTTCCCTCCTGGTCTTCTCTATGGAAGGGCACCAGCAAAAACACTTAGTGACCTAGTCCTACCTGCATTTCTGTGCTACCATTTTTTGGTCACCCTCCCACTATGCATTAACTTTTTAGATCCCATCTATTTCATGGAGTGTCACAAGAATTGTGTACCCCTTTCTGCTGTTTACAGTGTCTAATACACTCATGCATGATTCATTAGAGCCAATTATGTAGTCATAATCGTGGTAGGCATTTGGAAAGTCACTACAGTACACAAATGTAAGTGTTACTGGCTTTAAGGAGCTTATTTTATTCAGTATCATTGATATAAAAGTTAAATTTGTGGGAATGGCTTGGCTCTTTTGTACAAAACACGTGCTGCTGTGCTCCAGCACATGACTAGAGGAAAGCTCCAAGGAGGAGAAGCCCTGATAGAGGGGACTACAGTTCAGTCATACTGCCATTTTCTTATTTGGAGTTGTCTTCTTATATATTGCCTGTGCTACTTTATTCTGTGCCATGCCCTCACTTCCTCCAGGCCAATCGTTCAACAAAAATCCCTTCTCGTTTTGACTTTAGCACAGTGGATATAGTTTTTCATTCTGAAAACGTGTTATTAAGTAGTAGGTGAAACAAAATGCTAATAAACAACAACAAATCCTCACACCTTACTGTGTGGTTTGCCAGTGGTGGTGGCATGTATGATAGGAGGAGAGAACAGGGAGTTTTGCAGAACAAGTACATGTCAAGGGGGTTGCAAGTCATGAATAACACATCACAGTTCAGGGCCAATTCTTTCCTTTGCCCTTATGGGCGCCAGCAGTAAAGCTGTCCTCCAATTCTAAGAACACTAGCAAAAGGAAAAAAGACACCATCCATGCTAAAATCTTTCTCATCCTAGAGCAACATTTACCATAGAACTTTCCTTGGGTTGGAACACATGTGCAGCTTTACCAGTCTCTCCTTCTCATTCCCTACCTGCCTGTTGGCCATGGAGACCATCTTGTTTTCCAGCATTCTGGAATCCAACATTATGAAAAACATCCCCTGTTGAAGAATAAACAACAACTGATAAAATCAAGCCTTTTCTTATTTTAAGCCTTCCTACCATGTCTTAGACACAAAGGGAGATTCGTTTCAAATTGCTCTTCAGATTTTGCCTATTTCACAACTGATTTAAAGGCAGTGAGCATTAAATAATACTTTATTGCCTTCTGGATTAGGTTTTATGTCCTGCCCCTCCAAATAACTTCAAATAAAAAACTTGGATGAGTCTAGAATTAATCACACAGATATGCAATGTACAGCATTAACGTCTGTTTATTGAAGTTTCCATATGCAGACAGTGATGGTGGAATATTGTGACAGATAGTCTAGCCTTCACTGACAGCCTTGTTATTGGCTATTAGCAATAAAATAGCTACTAAACCATATTCCCTTTTGGCTACAGGGTCATTGCTTCTATTCCGATCAGGACGTGTCTCTGCCATAATGGTCTTCTACTCTCAAGGACTCAATCTCCATCTCACAATAAGAATTTCAGAGTGAAGATGAGAGTGTCAACTGTCCATTTCTGAGAGCATTTTCCCCATGGTAGAGGCTAGGTATTGGGGTATTGGTTTTTCTGCCTGTCTGTCCTTCACTCCTACAATGTCCAATGCACCTTGGCTGTTGGCCCTTTCTTGACTATATCTACCTAGCTGCCCAGTCAACTTGTAAAGATTTCCTGGGTGCTTATTGTTTACATGGACTTTGATCCTCTTGCCACCTTCTGGTTTTAGATGTTTGCCTACTTGAATTGGGCCTCACCTGCTGCCTACCTTTCTTGTTCACAGAGACTGTTTCTTGGTCTTGAAGTCCTGAATCTGCTGCCACTCATAAGTATAAAAAGCAAGATGGTTTTTGGAGGACTGTCTGATGATTTCAGAATTGTCTGACTGCCGTTATTATGTCCTTTCCGAGGGTATCCTTGAAAAATCCTGTTTCTCCCTGTGGTTGTCGCTGCCTCGCTTAGATTCCTCTACAGTGCTTTATCTGATTCATCATGTGAATTTCAGTCCTTATATACCTGTTTCAAAAATCTTGAAATGAGATGTGCTTGATTTGGGTATGAGAAGACTGATTACCATTTAAGAACTCATTACCGACTGGATCGTTATTGGAATGAAGAATCGTGCTTAAGGGATTTCTTTTGAAAATAGGAATGAATTATCATATGTTTGGTGTCCATGGCAGCCAAACCCTTGTTTGTGAGGAGGTGGGTGATGTTAATGCCTGTTCTTAAATTAGGTTTTAGGAAGCTGGAAAAGAGCATGGACTAGAGGGAAAATAACTGAGCATCAGACAGACAGGTTCTTGCCCTGGACCTGTTTTCTGACTCTCCAGGGTAAGGCATGCCACGTAATGTTTCTGAATATCAATTTCTTCCAGCCTCCATGCAGTTGGTTAAAGAATCAAGTGAGATAATATACACAAACGGTGTAGCATAAACTCTTAGATCAAAAGAGCGTTTGGTAAATATTACTAACCCATATCCTGTCTTATCAAACCCTTCATTCTTTTTTTTTAATTTTTAAATTTCTTTTCAGCGTAACAGTATTCATTGTTTTTGTACCACACCCAGTGCTCCATGCAATATGTGCTTTTTAAAATTTTTTAAAAGATTTTATTTACTTATTTGACAGACAGAGATCGCAAGGAGGCAGAGAGGCAGGCAGAGAGAGAGGAGGAAGCAGGCTCCCTGCTGAGGGGAGAGCCCGATGCGGGACTCAATCCCAGGACCCCGAGATCATGACCTGAGCCGAAAGCAGAGGCTTTAACCCACTGAGCCACCCAGGCGCCGCAAATCCTTCATTCTTTACATGGATGCCACTCTACACACAAATTTGATCATACTAATTTCTTTCTTTGACCCTTCAGTATCTTTGAATGAAGTTAGAACTCTAAGAATGGACATAAAACTCCTAAGCATGATCACAGTGTGTGATTTTACCCATAAGCTACCTGAAACATGATGGTGTACATGTTCTGAAGGCCATTTCCTCCTACAGATGGTCAGCTTTTCTGCTGGATGGATAGACAGTGATGGGCTATCAAAGGGAGAAACTAGCATAGCTTCTCCAAGCACACAGTGTACATTGTTTATTGAAGTAGAAATGGATCACCTATGGCCTCAGTTCCCGTGCAATTCCTGGAGGGAATTAGTGGACATGGTCACTTGTGTGCATGCTTGGAGATCTCAAGAGAATGATTTTGCCAAGTCTATGTGTTTCTATGTTTCATTCCCTTGTCTCTCACCCTCTCTCTCACTGCATCTCCTTCATCTCCTGTTTTTCCACACTGGGAGATTCTTTCTAGACTAGAGTTAAGAAGCTCTCTCTAAAGCAGAGTGCATTCTCCCCAGGTCTCTTACCCATTTACACCGGTTTTAACATTCCACCAAGTCATATGCTCTTGAACCTATTTTTTGGTTGTGCTAATTTCATGGTTTTCTTTGTGCCATCCCTTACCTGAAGCAAGTGAATTCATAGATTGAAGGTACAAGGAGAAAAGAATACTAGAAATAAAAATACATTGGTTAGTATTTCAAAGATAGCATCTCATCATTTATTTAAGTGTAATTCCATCACACTGATATGTTCTAGGAACTAGCTACCATGCAAACAATGTTTATGTGAGAAAATGTATTCATAATTTTAGTCAAAGTTTTTAGGAATATATTACCCTGCTAAGTATGTATGTAGTACCAGGGTGGTTTGCTTCCTGTCATCCCAGTCACATGGCTACTGAGTAGCAGAATTAAGGACTCTTACAGCTCTGTGCTGGCTGAGTATGAGGACCCAGAACAAAAGGAGGTGATGAAAACCTTCAGGGGCTCTCCTCCAATTCAGGCTTGTCTCCTGCCTTGTTTTCCTCCTCCCTCTTGAGCTTTTCCTTTTCTTTGTAATCAGTAGTAGCCTTTTTCTTTCAGCAAGGATTACAGGGTCTCTGTAATTTTGGTCCTTATCCTCTGTCTCCGAAGTTAGTAAATATATTTTTGTTATTGTTGTAGTTTTTAGCAAAAATGGGAAATAGTCAAGGTTAAAAATCACTTTTTCAGGTCTGGTTCTGGTCCTTTCACCGTTTGCTCTCATGGAAGAATTTGTGCTCTAGACCTACTTCAGTGGGACCCACCTCTGATGTTAGACAGTTGGGTTAGGCATTATATCCCCCTAATGGTAGGAGGTCACCCATTATATCCTGTGCCATTATACAGCAGAATTTAGGTCCATTTAGGCTTAGTGAAGACTCATCTTCATTTAGGAGAGAAGACAGAGTCAGTTTTTGTAGGAAAATCCATCCCAGACATTCCATTTCAGAGGTCAGTGAGGGCATTCCAATGTAAAGGTGGGACACCTTTGGGAGGGTACAAGAGGAGGAGACAGAGCAAAGCCTGAGAGGGACAGAACTATCCTCCCACTTCCTCTTTATTCTCAGCAGTCTTTCCTTAGCTCTGTAAGCCTACCCTGGGTTATTTTTGGATTGGTGTGTAAAAGAGAGATGAGTAGTGGAAACAAGATAAAAAAGGAAAGTAGAGGAATTCCAAGGATAGGATGAGAAATTCAATCAGCCATTTGGCTAGACAGCTACTGAAATTAAAAAGTTGTGCATAAAGTTAGGTGAAGATATATTTGGAACTACCTAACTGGAAAGATGGAGAGCATAATGTTTTCTTGGGTCAGCTATAACTGACACCTGACTGAATTTGTCAGCTTTTCAAAGAACATCTTCCTGATTTTTGCTTTTGAAATCTTTGTCTTTTCCAGCATTTGCCACAAGTGTACATATTGACTGCATTGGCCACCTTGGTTCTATAATGTTGCATTTTGGGGACTCATGAAGGTCAAGGTCTCAGAGAGCATTTGGGGAATGAACAAGATGGGTGTTTTCTGTAAGTTAATGTGGCAGAGACTTGATGGAAGATGTCCAAGGCTGAATGGTAGGAATAATAAGAGCCCTCATTTGTTAAATGTGTTCCCTGTGTCAAGACTGTGGTTTTCAGTTCACATGCAGTAATTCACATTGTGTTCAAAACAATTCTGTGGAATACCATCATGACACTGTAAGTCCCAGATGGAGAGGACACACCTATGAGATAAATAGGGAGATGGGGGCTGACATCTAACAAGGAAATCTGGTGGACAGAATGACAATTAATAAGGACCAAACAAGACAGACTCCATTATCTTACATATAACAGTAGGAGGTCAGCCAGCAAGGGAGGAATAAATCATTGAAGCAATTGTTTCCAAAGACTAACAAAAAAATAAGGCTCTCTGGGCAAAATCCATGGTTAGAATAGGTGGGTTGGCTTCCTGTTGGGAGTTTCTAAGAAGTCATTTAGCATTGATGACTATTTTGCAGTGGATTATTCATTCCAGCTTCTTTGCCCAGCCTTTACAATTCCACTGGGTGAAATACCTATTAAGATTCTGGTATGTGTGGTTTTCTAGATCTCATGAAACCATAATATTAATAGTAATCCAGATTGCATTGTACATTGAACTATGAGCTTTGAGCACTTCCATTTTTAAACAACCCTCATTATCTCCAAAGGATCTCAAATGCTTGACAGGTTCATGAGTATATTGTAAAATGTTTGAAACTTTGTACTTGTAATACGTAAAAATCAATATAAACATTGTTCATGCCAGAGCCTTTGTGTGCTGTGATATGAAACTAGTAGTCAGGCAGGAGGGCAGTTGAAATCCTCTTGGAATATGAATATATTGAAGAAGACTAATGAAAGACTAAATGATGCTAATAAGAATTAGTCAATTTTAATACTGTAATTTGTTCAGTGTCACAATAACAATTAAGAGAAAGAAGGAAAGAGGAGCGCCTGGGTGGCTCAGTGGGTTAAAGCCTCTGCCTTCAGCTCAGGTCATGATCTCGGGGTCCTGGGATCCGAGCCCTGCATTGGGCTCTCTGCTCAGCGGGGAGCCTGCTTCCCTTCCTCTCTCTCTCTGCCTGCCTCTCTGCCTACTTGTGATCTCTGTCAAATAAATAAAATCTTAAAAAAAAAAGAAGGAAAGAAAAAAGTTTGAATCTCTAAATTCTATGTTGAAAGATCCAAGGTTAAGATAAGGTTGTAACATAGGTTCTTTATTAACATTGTTAAAAATAATCAAGTTAATTAAAATTGAATTATAATGGTACCATTTAGATAGACTTATGGCAGCTATTTTAATGAGTTCCTTTGAAGGTAACGATAATAAATGAGCTATTTTGAAACCAGCTCCTTGTTTTTATATGGAATCTCTTGTGCCCATTTCTTTCACGACCCATTGGTAAAACTTTTGTAGCAGGATATTTAGACTGTGGACTCTAGAAATAGCTGTGGCCTTGACTGCTCTCTGGTGAACTGTGTATACTACTTGAGAAGAGTAGTTACTGTCAGTGTAGGTTATCCCTCTCGACACCACTTTTCCACCTTCAAAGAACACTGGTAACACCAAAGGAGAGGGAAGAGTCCAAGGCAAAAGTTACCAATCTTTTCTCAACCACTGGGGACTCTTTTCATGTCAAAATATTTAGAAGTCTTCTCACGCATGAGTGGTTGTTTAGTATCCTATTGATTAATCAAAGGTATAATGAAGCTCTATGACTTCGGGAGTAATTTGCATTCTGTAAGTCATAACTTCTGCATACCTAGGGGAAATATTGTGAGTTCTTGTTTGAGTCTATGATTTTTTAGTTCTCAGACAAAGCTGCAGTATTTTGTTCTTCTCTTTCCCTCTCTTCTCAGGATTGGGCTGTTGGTATTAGAAATCTGGAAAAAAATAAGTGCCTGTGTTTTGGCAACTTCTTGATAAGTCAATATGAGCAGGAAGTTGGGAAAAAAGAGCATGAATTATCATGATGTAGATATCAACACACCTGATAGCTACTTGCTCTTTGCATGAGGATGTTTTTCTGATAGTTTATTACAAATTTCTACCTTATATATTTGTTTTTGTAATTGGAACAAAATGAAGGTAACAGAGGAATGAAACTGGGTATTTATCTTTTACCCCTGATTCTGTGAATATTGAGACTTTATGTAATGAATAACTAAGGCTCTTTATATAGTAAATAAATCTTGACTTTATTGGTCTTGGGAATGACCAGTGATGTTGGTAAACATTATTCAATGTAGATAATTTATTAATCTCCTTATTGCAGCCTTTTAAGTAAATAATTTATTTTTTATTTTAAAGCCTCACGATTGCTCAAAAACCACACAGAGTTCTGATAAATATCCATAGGTTGAGTTATTAAGGCTCATTGTAGCCCAATAAGGAGTTATTACACAAATTTGTCACGGTGTTGTAGGTTGTTACAAAGCTGTGTGTTCCTGGACACATTAGTTTACATTTGAGCATAGTGTATATTACCCTGGGAAGGGCTATTTTTGTAGGTAATCCCTGTGTCTATTAAATTAAAAGTGCAATCATAAAGTAACTAACCTTAGCTCCATAAAATGCAAGTGCAGATTTTTTTTTACTGTTAATGGGTTTGTTCATATATATATATTACAAAGTTATGTGTTTCAGAAACATAAGAAGTAATTACAAAGTCAAAATAGATATAATGTGGGTCAATTAATTGTACTCACATTAAGAATATTGAATCTTTGGCCTATTGGATGTTATGTTTAGAAATCATTTTCCTTGATGGGACACCTGGATGGCTCAGTCGGTTAAGTGACAGCCTCTTGATTTCAGTTTAGATCATGACCTCAGGGTCCTGTGATCAAGCCCAATGCACTCTTTGCTCTGCATGGAGCCTACTTAAGATTCACTAAGATTCACTCTCCCTCTCCCTCTGTCCCACCCCCAACTGCCACCCCACTTGCTCACCATCTCTCTCTATATATAAAAAAATAAATAAGTAAAACCAAAAGAAATAATTTTGTTTGCCATATTGTCTCAGAATATGATAAGCTATTAAAAGGAACTACACATAGACAAGGCTAAATTTAGACAAGGATTTTATTTCTAAAGCTGACATCTTTCATAAATAAAATTAAAGAATGATATTGCTGTAATCTTTCCATTGAAATATTAACATAAAATTTCATCTCAAAAATTCTAAATTAAAATTATCTTTCTGTCTAAAATGTAACCATTTGATTCCAACTTTTAAAAACTACAAGGCAGGGTAGGGGCACGTGGGTGGCTCAGTGGGTTAAAGCCTCTGCCTTCAGCTCAGGTCATGATCCCCAGGTCCTGGGATCAAGCCCCACAGCTCAGCAGGGAGCCTGCTTCCTCCTCTCTCTCTCTACCTGCCTCTCTGCCTACTTGTGATCTCTATCTGCCAAATAAATAAATAAAATATTTTTTTAAAAGTACAAGGGGGGACATCACGAAGTCATTTTTCATGTGGCAAGTAACTTAGTCTTAAATATTTGTCTTACAACATAAATTTTATAAAAGTCTTATAAAGACTTATGTACTGGGCATTTGTACAGTGATCATCTAAAAGGAGAGGAGAAATGGGGGGGGAAGTAACTTTTGAATTACTTCATAAGCAATTTAGAACTTCATAAGCAATTAAACTGAAAAGACTTTGTTGTTGTGTCAGGCTTTCCCAGTGTAGTGTTCAATCCAGAAAATATTTCAACGTTTGCAAGCTGATTTTTCAGAAGATTTGATACTATCACTAAATTTCTGTCATTTGTTTATAAATAGTGTTTTTTCTATTATTATACAACTCAATATCAGAGATTCTGTGCAATGCCTGCTAAAAAAAAAACTCACATGGTAAGTACCTAGATATTCCCATTAAATATGTTCATTGTCTTCTAGTCTATAAAGCAATGCATTGGGAATTTTAAAAAATGAATGAGCATAAAGATAAAGTGTCAAAATATCTTTACATACTGGTTAAAGTCAAGGCTAGCATCTGTCTAAAGCAATGATATTACATTACCATATGAAGAGTTCAGTCTTTTGTTTATCTGTGAAGATGATGCCAGTAACTTTCAGAGGCTACATATGAGCTGAGAAGAAAATTCTATATTGTGGCATTATTTCTACATTACCTTAGAGAGAAAAGGACAAATGTACTCTAAACATTTTTTATTCACTCATTCTCAGTGGTTGAGTATAAATTTCATGAAGGCACAGATTACATCTGAATTGACATTGCATTTTGCACAGGCCTTGTATTTGGGAGATGTCAAACATTTTTGGCCAGTGTAAAGGAGCCATCCATGTACATAACAACTGGCTGCTTTCTCAGATTTGCTCATTCCCCCCAATATTATTTTTCTTAAAAAATTGCCAACTTCTCACTTCTAATTCCTTGTATAGTGCTATAGTATCCGCAGTTGTTTAAGGGGACATAGGTAGGGATATGGATAAAAATTGCATTAATAATGAACATATATGTACTGCTTAAAATCTAGGCTTTAGTATTTATGTTCTGAGTTTCCACCCAGCAGGATCAGTAGAAGTCCCCATCCCCACTGAGCCTCTCACCTACCTCTCATAGAATATGGGGATCTTATGTCCCCTCCTTGGAGTTATTAATATTTTCTTGCCACGTATCTCTATGTCAATGTCTGCTCTCTTATCTGATGGCTTTAGTCTGCCCCGGGGTTCGACTTGGAAGCTGGATTTGACCTTGCTGTGGTTGTAGATTGCTTGTACAGAGGCTGAACAACCCTTGCTCCCTGAGCTCCCTGCTGAGACAGGAGACGCTTTCTCTAGCTGATCTTACAATTATTTTATTGGGCTCCCTAAAGGGTGATCACATTCTCTGTCATTTGTTTGTTTGGTTTTGAAATCCCCTTTCTTGAGGAATTTGGAATCATTTTCTTCAAGTTTGAGGACCCTTGAAGGCACTCTTGTGATGTCCCATCCAAAAGCATCCTTCTTCCTTGAAAATGCATCAGTATCTTGGGCTGAAGTCTTGGGAATTCAGTTTACATCTCATGGGATGATTTCCACTAGAGCCACTTAGTAGTTTCTTTTGCTGGTGTCTATATTCACGAATAAAAGCAGAAAGTCCTCCACTGAAATGTCTGTGATGGATGGAGAAAGCCCAGGATTTGCCCTCCTTAACCCCAACCCCAGTTTAGACCACCTTACTCCCAGCCTAACTTCTCCACTCTTGCAAAGTCAGCCTTCACAAACTTGCTTGCTACTGTTTTTAATCTTTGAAAAAGTTAAGAAATTTGAGAAAAGAAAATAAATGAAGGGATGCTTGGGTGCTCAGTTGGTTAAGTGTTAGCCTTCAGCTCAGGTTGTGATCCCAAGGTTCTGGGATCGAGTCCCACATCATGCTCCCCACTCAGTGGGAAGCCTGCTTTTCCTTTTGCCTGCCCTGCTCCCCTTTGTCGTTCACTCTTAACTCTCTCTCTCTCTCTCTCTCGCTTACAAATAAATAAATAAATAAATAAAATCTTTTTTAAAAAAAAGAAAACAAATGGAGAAGATAATGACCTTATTACTTTTAATAGTAATAGTCTTACTACTTTTTGTCTGCTAAATAGCCCATGTCATTAAAAAATGTTAATTTTAATTCCAATATGGTTAACACACAGTGTTATATTAGTTTCAGCTGTACAATATTTAGTGATTCAACAATTCTATACATTATCAGTGCTCGTCAGGGTAAGTGTACTATTTAATCCCTAGTCCCCCCCAACCACCTCCCCACTGGTAACCGCCAGTTTGGTCTCTATAGTTCAGAATCTGTTTCTTGGTTTGTCTCTTTCTTTTTTCCTCCCTTTGTTCATTTGTTTTGCTTCTTAAATTCCACATAGGAGTGAAATCGTATGGTTTTTGTCTTTCTCTGACTTATTTTGCTTAATATTACACTCTGTAGCTCCATCCAAATTGTTGCAAGTGGCAAGATTTCATTATTTTTTATGGTTGAATAATCCCATTATTCTTTATCTTCTTTATCCATTCATCTATCCACTGACACTTGGCTGCTTCCATATTTTGGCTACTGTAAATAATGCTTCAATAAACATAGGGGTTCATATGTTCTTTCAAATTAGTGTTTTTCTCAATAGCCCACATTTTGAACTGAACTTGGTCATTTTCTTCTTGGGATATTCTCCTACTTTACTTTGAGAATCTTTTAAAAATTACATTATTTTTATTGATTTCCCAGAAAGTTTATGTTTGGTAATTTTCCAAATATCAAGGAACTAATTATCCCTCACTCTATTCTTTACATAATCAGCCTCTGACTATCTTTTCTATGTCTTACAAAGCAAAATTCAAATTTTAATTTTTCTCAGTTTTACTTCAAGATCTTAAAAAAAAAAACCCAGTACTCATTTCTCAGAAACTAATTTTCAAGTTTGTAAATTATCTAAACCACTTGCTGTTCTTATGTTATTTCTGCCTGCTCTTTGGCCAACTCACTGTTCATTAGCATCTCCAACTGAAGGTTAACATAGAGACAAGAGGGAGAGCAGTTATTTTGTTATTTGTTGGAAACTTGAATAAAAGGTTTGGTAGGAGAGGACATTAAAATTTATATCTAAAATAATATTTAAAATTGGTCTATAGGAGGATTACAATCTTCCTTTTCATCAAAGAATGTAATGATAACAATTATTGTCAAGTACTTGACCAGTATAAATGACACGAGAGAGAAAAACTTTGTTGTCCTTGCATAGGAAGATGTTGCTGCTGACACATAAGTGAAAAGAATCCAGAATTTGAACTCAAATGGCCTAGATTCAAGTCCTTCATTAGCTTATGTGATCCTGAACAAGGAATATATGGTGTTTCTGTTCTCTCTTCTGTAAAATGTAAGTAATAACAGATTTTTCTTGGGGCTGCTACAATGAAGAGACATCACATAAGGAAGGCATTTCAAAAACTATAAGGGATAGTTCTATTATTTTATTATTTTTTCTCATTATTAATATGTTAATGAGTTCGACGCATTTATACTTTCTTCCTTGGTTTTCATACAAGGTAGTTTACTAAGTTGATGGTTATGTCTGTACTCTGTAACACTAAAACATTTTATTCTCCTTGATAACTCCACTGGTTTTAAGTGACGAAGAGTAATGACCTCAGCCTCAGGTCTCTACTTAATTAAGATAAAACTCAATCCAGGAAAATAACATTTGTTCGCTATGGGAACACTTGTGCTTAGTAACCGTGTTCACTGGTAGTCTTAATAGGTCAGTTGAGTATCTTGACTCTTTATTTTCTATCACAGAGTCAAAAAGCCTTAATGAGGTTCTTCTCTAAGTTTGAAATTATCTGAAACAAGGTAAATTAGGCAATACGGAGAGGAAGAAGAATGGAAAAGGAGGCAAAAAAGAATATTATTTAAAGAGCTTAGAATATGATGAAAATAGGATGAAAGGAGAATTTCCTAGACAAATGATAAGGCTTTATATATATATATATATATATATATATATATGTATATGTATATAGAATATACATGACATTGCTATTAGACACATATAAAGGAACTATTGATAATTTACTTTCTATCTGCTTGAGTATAAGGCATAGAAAACTATTTAAAGTTATGCATAATTAGGTAGCCATAAGTAAGTGATTCTTGGGACAGGATTGTTTTATTTCAGTGGTAGTATTTAATATTCTATAAAATGCAAACTTCATAAGAAGATTCTGACATGAGAATGAGCTTGCAATCCACAAAAAGTTATGGGTATTGAGAACCCATTGCTGTTATTCAGGTACTCAGATGGAATTAGATTTTTAAATATTTTCAGTGTCATCCCAGTTTTATATTAAGATCTGAGTCCACAAGTGGGAAATTGCATGTCTGGAAGAATGTTTCACTTTATGAATGTGCGTGTGTGACATGAGTGTGCATTGTGTGAATGTGTGTTTTTGTGTGTGCATGCATGCTTGAGTGTGAGCTCGTATGAGCATGGATGCCTCTTCTCATGGGTGAGTAGAGAAAGGAGAGAGGATGTGGTGAGCTGACATGTGAATGATGGGAAAATGAGGCAATCTTAGAGAAGTTATGAGTCAGCAAGCACAAACAGTACTCTAGTAGTAAGCAAGAGATTTAGAAATGGCCACTGAAAGTATGAAGCAGGAGATTTGCAGGTGGGGGGATTCTGCATATCTCGGAAGGGAGAGTTTAGTTCTTTAACAGAATCCAGTAAACTCCTGAGTCTCGATCTAAATGGTATCAAAGAAAACCATTTTAATTGGAAAGTGTGGTTTGAGTTTGGGACACAGGAAAAAAAGCCTTACTTTGGTTAGTAATATGACTCAAACTGTTATATAAGACAGATACACACAAAGAGGTGAAGAGTCACTTAGACATATTAAAAATGTTAATAATACCTATCTCTGAATGGTGATATGATGACAATTTTTAATTTCCTTTTTATGCCTTTTTGTAGTTACTAGTTTCATGAGTTAACATATATTAATTTTGTAATTAGGCCAAAAGAAAAAAACAAGAAACACTATTTTGAAAATAAATTTTTAAAATATTTTTTTATTTTTTTATAAACATATAATGTATTATTAGCCCCACGGGTACAGGTCTATGAATCACCAGGTTTACACACTTCACAGCACTCGCCATAGCACATACCCTTCCCAATGTCCATTGAAAATAAATTTAATCACAGATTTTTTTTTTTTTTGGTATGATCTAATCCAGGAGTCTAGGGGATGATGGAGTGTGACATAGGCTACCACCAAAATATATCAGTGAAATAAGAGTATGGTGATGGCTGATACTATGCTCCGCGCAGGATTTAAACAGTATATAACATGCTTCACTTTTAAAGGCCTTGACTGGGGCACCTGGGTGGCTCAGTTAGTTAAATGTCTGACTCTTGGTTTCGGCTCAGGTAATGATCTCATGGATCATGATCTCATGGGTCTTGGGATGGAGCCCCACATTGGTTCCATGCTCAGTATGGAGTCTACTTGAAAATTCTGTCCTTCTGCCCCGCCCCCCAGTCACTTTCTCTTTATAAAATAAATAGTCTTCAAAACAAAACAAAACAAAAAACCCTTGACTGATAATAGGCCTTTGATGAGATGGAATTACAGAGTCAGGACTCTAACACCATAGTAGCCCCTCTCTCTTTTGTACTTTCTCTCCTTTATTATCTTTCTCACCCAGATTTAGCTGGATTTTTTTGGTCTCACCATTTTAATGTAGTAATACATCCCCTTTCCCTGAATCATGTGATCTATAGTTTTGGGGATGGTAGGCATGAAAACTCCCTCAAATCTCTTTCAGCCTTGTTTAGTTAAGACAAAACTGGACTTTCTCAAAAAGGGACTTCCACCAGGAAAGAAAAAGAAAAAAACAAGACCAGACATTTTGAAATAGACATGTTTTAAAGCACAGCCTTCTATCTTAATACTGAAATCAGATCTTGGCATGTTCCAGTACCCACACAAATTCTGCATTGTTGGTGAGAGCCTGAAGGAAATGTTAGGATTTTGGCAGCTGTTGACTATTCAGTTTTGTTACTATGTTTTTGCCCTCTTTGGAATGTATGTTTTCCCAAAAGAAAACATAATTAAAGAGTCCCAGTATCTGATATTAACAGGCAAGTGGGTAACCTGACAATACATTACTCTATGCTAAGGTCTTCAAAGAATCTGGCAAGGAATCTGAAATTTTTCAGGAAAACTGAAATTTTTCAAGTGCAAGTCAAGTGCGTTAAAACACATTTAAATCCCTATGTGTTTACTTTTTTTATTTTACAACTGGAAATTTGTACCTCTTCATTCACTTTGCCTTTTCACCGTTCCTCCCTTCCCCATGTGGTTAATAGTTCCCTTTGACTAAGGTACTTGAAACATGAAGCAAAGTGATGGTACAAACTCTTGTTGAGGTTCCTCTAACTAAAATCAGTAGCCTGACAGAAAAAGCACCCAGGGGGCTTTGTCTATGGATTCTCTTCTTTCCACGACCCTGGCAATACTGATCCTCAAACGAGTCGAAATGCAGTGAGACCATAATTATCTTCTTTCTCTCCTCCTGCTCCTCTTTCTTCCCTTCCTATTGTATTTCTAGGTCCCTGAAATCCCCCTGATCCTAGAGGTATTAAACTTCTCTCTTGTAAATCTGAGGTCCCTCAAACTCTGTCTGCCTTTAATGCTGACTTTCACAGACCCTTCTTCTGAAAGTATTTATGACTTAAGAATCTTTAGGAAAGGTAGTCCTCACTCTTTTTTTTTTTTACCTTGAAAATATATTTTATTTTATTTTTTTCTCTTAAAAAAATTTTTTTAATATATATATATATTTTATTTCTTTTCAGCGTAACAGAGTTCATAGTTTTACACCACACCCAGTGCTCCATGCAATGCGAAGCATTTGTGGGTTTTGTGGATTTTATCTCAAGCATGCTTTTAACTCTGTATCAAGCAGACTGCTAAAATTCAACCTTAAGTGATGCGCTGGGTAAGTTCTCACTAGATGTTCTGGGAATTGAATGACAGACACCATTTTCCCTGGGGTCTGGATCAGTCACATCAGCACGATCCTTTAGTTAGAATCTTTCACATCTCTGCTTAAAAGTTTCTTTCTCCTTTAAAGTTGCTATAATCTGTCTGAGAGATGTCTCCCAGTCCCACTTAATCCAGAAGTAAGAGAGGAGTAACAGACTGAGTGCACTGAACAATCAAGAATTTTCTAATTCAGGTTATACTCTGTTGTAATGAAGGTCTTTACTAAGTCTCTAAGGGGCTTCTAGAAAAGGAATACAGTGACCCTTGTCTTTCTACAGAGAAGGGAGGAGAAAGCCCTTGGCGTTGGTAAATATACTCCCTCCATGCTTAATCCTCAAGTAAGAATCTTCCTATCCTGCAGTTGTGCTGTCTATCGTAAGATAACCACACACATCACACATGTCAGTGAAGTGATGTCAAATGGAAAGTGTGGAGACAGAGTCAGGAGATGTGAAGGTCAAGGTTTGGGTACAAGGCTGTGTCCAGGGGCATGTCTTAACCTTTCAGATTAGAAACTACCCAGTAACCACCCTGAGTTTAATTTTTTATAGTCTCGAGTCTAAATTGCTTGGGGTAATAATTGTTAGGTCCTGAAATAGGATACTGATGTGATAGTTTCCTTGTCTTTTTTAAATGTCACGATCTTGAATCATACTTATTGACACTTGTCTTCCTGAGGCTTTTGAGTCCATCAAATGGGTGCAGATTTCATTTCGGTTAATTTCATTGTTTTCTGGCTTTCATCTACAACTGCCCATTGGCATTTACCTGCCAGGGTGTGGTTGGAACACATAAGCCATATGGGTTGATAAAGGTCATGTAGTCCTACCAATTAGAAAATAAGCTACACTGCTTTTGGTTAGGGATTCCGTGCACATTTTTAAAAAGAAAATGCCAAAAGAGAGGTTTTGTTTCTCCTTACAGAAGTTAATTTGATTCATTAAAGGGTTGAGAAAATCAGTTTTTTAATGGGCATCAGGTTGGGATGGGGCAGATCACCAAGAAGAAAGACTCCAAGAAAGAAGATAATAGATAAAAGAAAAAAATAAGTGTCTGCGGGGCGCCTGGGTGTCTCAGTGGGTTAAAGCCTCTGCCTTTGGCTCAGGTCTTGATCTGGGTTCTGGGATGAGCCCTGCATCCGCATTGGGCTCTCTGCTCAGCAGGGAGCCTGCTTCCTCCTCTCTCTCTCTGCCTGCCTCTCTGCCTACTTGTGATCTCTGTCAAATAAATAAATAAAATCTTTAAAAAAAAGTGCATAGACTTTTATTTTTGTTGTTTCTAAGTTTGCATGTGTGCTCTTCTTCCATATCACTGGAAATTCCTAATGAGAAGACTCTCATTTTGTGTCCTAAAGAAATCTAGTGATGATTTTTTTTAAGTTTTCTTTTTTTTTTAATTTTTATTTTTTATAAACATATTTTTATCCCCAGGGGTACATGTCTGTGAATCGCCAGGTTTACACACTTCACAGCACTAATCTAGGGGGGTAGAAAAAGAAGAAAAGAATCTAGTGATGATTTTTAATCACTCCAAACCAGAGATCTTTACAAAGCCTTTTGAAGTAATTGAGCTAGCCTTCCAGGTAACTGATTTGTAAGATGTAGATATGAAATAGGCATTTTTGGTGGTGGTGGAGGAGAGGGGGTTGGATCAGCAAAAATTTTACTACTCTGTCCCTTCTTTCACACTGTGCAATTCTGAGAGCTCTTAAACCAGGATAAGAGGTAAGTATGCTTTGCGTTTCTCTAAGGATCTAACTGAGGCATCCATCTAAATAAGCATTTCTAGGAATGCAGGTTTAATGACCCAGGTAATTCTGATTGGAGAAATAAGATTTTACAGAAAGAGCAGAGGGAAGCAAGTAAAACCTGTGGGGGAGGGGGGTTGGGCAAAGAAATGCAGGGCTCCCGGAGGGCAGGAGACATGTATTTTCCACCCTTCTCCGCACCCAGAGCCCCAGATTTGTGACCGATGGTTATCTATGGTATCTACGGTACACAGGTAATGCAACGAGCAATGTCAGCTGCGGAGGGACAGAGGCGGGGCGGCCTCTGTCTGGTCGCGGGGTGGCGCGGCGGCCAGCTCTGTCACTCCGAGATAACGTAGCGGTGGGACGCGGGGCCAGGACGCGGCTCCTCCAGGCCTCCCCCCAGAGTGCCGCCCGAATCTCTGAAGCTGCCAGTTGCCAAATGAAATCCGAAACCCTGGGCTGCGTCTGAGGGCTGGCCCCGCTCAGTTGTTCCAGCCTCTCGTACTGTATATTTACACATTCACACACAATCACTCTTTCTAACTTCTGGGACTCTTTGCGCAACTGCTAGGATTTCTCAAGTGCATGTGGCAACTCAGCCCAGCTCCGGGGGAAACCAGCGGGGCTCCGGCGGGTCTCCGAGGCCCGGGGAGCTGTCAGGACTGCGACGGGGACAGGAGAGGCTCCAGGCGCGGGCGGTGGTCGGGGGAAACACCCACAACTTTCCACCCCAGCCACAGCTCTTTCGGACGCTGAGCATTTCCTCCGAAGCCACAGCTGCGGAGCCACCAAGTGCGTGGGGCGCAACACTTCCCCTTGTTGTGGGAAGTAAAGTAGCTGTCCCTCCTCCCTTTTTCTTCTCATTTTCCTTTGGCTTGTCCTGGGAGCCTTTCTCTTTGGAGCAGCCGCAGTTCGCGTCTGTCCTGTGCTCCGAGCAGGGTAGGTGACGCTGTGCGGGGGTGTGCTCCGGGGCCACTGCGGGAGGCTGAGGTGTGACCCGGGGGTGCGGGGGCCTGCAGGCACAGCTGCCGGGCACCGGGAAGGGAGCTGCTGGGGGTGAGGAGGGATCGCCCAGAATCCGGAGCTGGTGCAGTGCGTGCGTGTGTGTGTGTGTGTGTGTGTGTGTGTGTGTCAGAGCGCGCGCCCGCTTGTGTGTATGTTGGGAAAACAGTGTTTTTATTTTTAAAAGGAAGAAAAGGCGTAAGCTGGTAGTGTGTGTTTCTGGCCT
The DNA here is from genome assembly GCA_004024625.1 of Mellivora capensis. NCBI lineage: Eukaryota > Metazoa > Chordata > Mammalia > Carnivora > Mustelidae > Mellivora > Mellivora capensis. Next base: position 87,029 of record PISX010001556.1, on the reverse strand, counting down.
TAAACATAGATGGAATTAATAAAAATCGTGCAGTTCAGCTCCCTTTCTATCCATCCTCATCCTTCCTTCTCCATCCAGCCCCCCCGCCCCCGCGTTTCCGCTAGTATCTTATGAGAGTTTCCTAGATGAGAGGCACACAGAAGTAGATTTTAATAATGAACTTTTAGTGCCAATGTAAAATAATAGGGAATCTTTGGTGAATTCTAAGCCACCCGAAAGATTTTGTTTAGATTAAAAAAAAAAAAAAAACTTTTTTAAGACATTATCCATCCTCTCTTCAGTATAAACAGGTAATATGTTGTCACTAAAAATATAGCATGGACTATATTTCTTTTATAAGTCCCAAAATTGAAGGGGAGATATTACTCATCGAGTAATATTTCTTAGAGATATGAGGTTTTCAATATCAACTAGTAATAGGAACCAGACTCCCTATATGTAGTCTATTCTATTTAATTCATTTGAATTAAAAGATAATCTCCAGACTATTTGTGTTTCCATCATAGTTTTTTTTTTTAAGATTTTATTTATTTATTTGTCAGAGAGGGAGAAAGAGCAAGCACAGGCAGACAGAGTGGCAGGCAGAGGCAGAGGGGGAAGCAGGCTCCCTGCTGAGCAAGGAGCCGGATGTGGGACTGGATCCCAGGACGCTAGGATCATGACCTGAGCCAAAGGCAGCCGCTTAACCAACTGAGCCACCCAGGCGTCCCTCCATCTTAGTTTTTGTTACTCTTTTTTTTTTTTTTTTTTTTTTTAAGATTTTATTTATTTCTCTGACAGATAGCGATCACAAGCAGGCAGAGAGACAGAGAGGAGGAATTAGGCTCCCTGCCACGCAGAGAGCCCGATGTGGGACTCGATCCCAGGACCCTGAGATCATGACCTGAGCTGAAGGCAGAGGCTTAATCCACTGAGCCACCCAGGCGTCCCTGTTACTCTTTTTTTTTTAAACCTTAGCAAGACATCATCATTTCATCTCTTTCTAAAAAGAGGAAATACACAAATCATGCTAGGTATTTGAAAGATAAAAGTTGTAAGGGGTTTGCTTATGCATAAGTAAAACAATGTGTGTTGCTGTGTCTACTAAGGAAGACAAATTAATTGAAATCTGGGGATATTTACAGTACAGTTAAGAGCTTTACTCAATTACTGAGAAGAAGATGGACAGACAGATTAAATACAAACAATCTGTCCCCTGATTCTAATTAGAACTCAAAACCAACCCTTAAGGGCAAGAATGGATGTTGGTATTAAGCTGGGCATCATAAAACACAGAGAATTAATACATTAGAAAAAAACAGAAAACAAGTATAAAGCCACATCAGACTTGTTAAGATCTCGCTCTCCCTTTTAAATTTCTCAATGCTTCCTCTTCTCTGGGGACATTTCAACTTCTAAGGGAGCCCAATAATACAAATTCCCTTTTTGTCTTTTTTGAGTGTCTGATCTTTAGGTAAGAAGTCAAGGAATCTGTTCTTTAGATCCATTACTGAATTGTCAGAGAATTCACCTTAGACATCTTAGGGGACTGAATTATTGGCAAAACTTGAAAATAAATAACATTTTCTTTCCACTTAAAGGAGCTATGTTCTTAGGGGGAAGACCTGTAAGTGGGAATAAGAGATAAACTATAAGTTTTTCAGATCTGGAATTTAGTTTGAGTTATCTGTAAGGAATACACAACTAGTGTGATAAAAAGGAGAATTGGTCATTTCTTTTTCTAAATCTGAAAGGCTATTGAAACTCACTCTGTTCTTGGCTTTCAACTGTATTATTTTGTTATATTACTTAATCTCAGGGATTTGGGATTGAGAGGTGGATGGTTTCTGAGTAATATTCTTTTGTGCTGTGTATTGTGGTGAATTTGAATCATTTGGAAAATACAACCTGATAGTAAGTGAAGAAAATCTAAGTTCTCAAGAAAAAAAATCACTGAAGGAGAAATAGCAGGGTACCCTTCCAGACAAGTGTATAGGCTTTAAAGTATAAAAGAAAAAGTGTTCTGGACTTAAATCTCCAGTGAGATCCTTTCACGTTTCGCTTGGTATGGTAATGGCCAAAGCTCTGAGAATTTTTACTGGTCAGGGCTTTATTTACTGTGTGATCTTGGACTCTCTAGGATGGAGGGTGGGGGTAAGGGAAAGGGCAGGAAGGGTAAGGAATGTGCAACAGGTGGTGATAAGTGTTTTGAGTCTGATTACTTTGCTGCCTTGGCCAAAGCCGAGGTGGTGTTTACCAACAGTGCCTTAGTAGTTTTGTTGTGACCTTCTGGCCCATTCAAGTCTTTTCTTTCTGGCTTGATTAGTGTCCGGGCTGGTTTCATAGGGCTAAGAGCCCGCAGAACTGCTTCAAAATCCAGGCTATGCATTTTGTTTCTGTTTTCAGTGCTCGAAGGGCTGTAGGATCATCTTATTACCTGTAGTTATTTTCCTATGGTATTTTCTGGCTGGTAGTAAAGGGCTGTTTCCTGGTGAGTTGAGCTTATGTAATGTTGATCACTTCTTTCTGCTATGTGTCAATTTTCAGTAAAGGTGAGCACTTCGGAAAAACAAGATGGAGGAGGTGGATAGAGCCTTGGCTTGGAGGCCCATGGAAGGCATAGCCCCTCAGTTAGTCACACTTGGGTTTGCAGGAGGTTGATGATAACAAGGCATCCATTCCACAATGGTCACATTTTCCTGAGGAAAAAAAAAAGCCCCTGAGATTTAAAATCCAAAGATGCTTGTTTACTCTTAAATCTATGGCTAAAGGACTAACATTTCTCTCACGGAGAAGGGTATTTAAAAATAAAATTGTAAATCGTCAACTTTGCCATGAAGTTAATGCTCTTCATGTGAAGAGTTCAAGCCTCAGACTGAGTCTCGAAATGGTGACCCATCTTGTCTTTGCTACTCGAACTCAAACTTTGCAAGATGATGATGGTTTCAGTGGCTAAGTAGAAGCACATTTGGAAGTGGGGGGGATTGTTCTGATGAGATTCAAGGAATGTTCAGTTTTTAGTTTTAAGCAGCATCTACACCCAACCATGGCATTGCTACAATTAATCTTTATACAGGACAGATCTAGTTGTGTCAATCCCTTGTTCTAAAACCTTTGATGGATCCCGGGATCCCAATTATCCTACAACAGTAACTCTAAACTCTTTAGTAGAGTGACTAAAAGCTTTTCAAAGCCTCTCCTTTTTAGCTTCTTCTTCCTGCCCAAGAGCTCCTCATTGTTCTCCCTTCTGATTTTTTTGCTCATGGATTTACATTCTCCAGGAATTCCCTTTGCCTGGAAAGTCCCACTTGATTCTTGGTGGTCCACTTCAACTGGAACTTTCTCTGGGAGGATTTACCCAATTCTATGCAGGAAAGAGAAATCATTTCAACTTGTCTGCTTCCATGGTGCTTTGAACTTACTTTGAATAATTATTTTGAAAAATTTTTATTAAAATATTATCACCAACCAAATGTAGTGAGTTCCTTAATAGTCGTATTGGTGGTGGAGGACCCACCTGCATCCTTGTGCCCAGTCCAGTGTCTGAAACATATAGTAGATACATGTTAATGTTTCCTTAATAAATGGGTGAAGTGAGGAATGAATAAAGTACTGGTGGACTCCAATTTATGCCCAGAGTTTGCAGGGTCCCATTTGAAAAATATCTATTTGGACTCAAGATTTCATTTTCCAAAAGTAACAATGTTACAAAATATAATTTGCTTTCTAGACCAGCCCACACATGTCTATTTAATGGCTACAATAGATAAATTTGTGCTTTTGATATGATAAAGTGAAAGCAAAGCAAAACAAAAAATGGAATCACCTTTTTCTTTTGAAAAAATACAAGGTACACTGGAGTTTAACGATAATAGAAATAGTTCTAATGGATACACATTTTTAAAAATTGTTTCTTATATTATACTATAAAATCTGTAATCTATCAAATCCCAGTGGGAGGTCCTGGGTTTGTCTGTGAGGAGTAATAATGGAGTTAAATCTAGAGATTCTGCTGCCTGTGGATGGGCAATAATTTTAATTAATCAAACAAAATAGGAATACTAATTTTGGCTATTTAATAATTATCTTGAGTGCTAGTGCTTGAAGGAAGTTGGATTTAATTAAAGGAGAATGCAGAGGTGGATGGAGAGGAGGAAATTCAGAGGGGCATCTTTTCTCACGTTACTAATTTTTTATTATATGGATTTTCTTTTAATCTGATTTGGGCACTTAGACCAAACCCAAAGATTCTTCTGGAAAAAAACTGGTCTTACTCTATGGTTATTTCTGCTGCCTGACCTAAAGTAGGGGGTTGCTCTCCATTTGAACCGAAATACAAATGGGCTTCATTTCATTTTCAGAGCAGTGATGGCTCTGGCACTTGTGTGCTTCTACCGTTTGGCACATAGATAATTTTTCAATCAAGGACGCATCGTGCTTGTGTTTTAGTCATCAGCGGGGGGCCCCAAGCTCAAATTGTTCCTCGTGTAGCATCTCTTAGAAGAGTGGAAAAGCAAGCATTGATATTTAAGAGTAAGAGTCTACTCAGTTTTCTAAATCTTCCATGCTATTTTTATCAAATCCTATGACCAGAAGCTTACCTATCCCATTCACTTGACAACACATTTTTGTTATGTTGTCTTCATCAAATCGTGTTCTAATGCAGTGCCCTAGATTTTACTGAGTCAACATAAAAGAGATAGGATGCATGGAAAATATCGTGACATTTTTTGTTACATATTTCAATATTTCTTACATGAAGATCTCCATAAATTCATTTTTGCTTTTACTGCTTTAAAAAGTGTGCCTCTTCTGATTAACTTGTTTCTTCTGTTAGAAGAAAGGAGACTAAGAAATCACCATGTTTCCCAGTTTGGCCTGTCACTCAAGAAGCTCAGAGCTAAATCTGATGCTTAGTTGTCCCCTGGTCAAGGTCTTCTTATGACACAGTTCGCATCCTTTTATGCACCTATCATTCCATACCCTTTAACTAAGTTAACTCAAATTCATTATGGAAATAGATTGAATTACCTTCATTTTGTATATTTTTTTAGACATGTATTTAAATATTTATAAATCTCTATCTTGTAACTTCAGTTTAGTATTTTAGAGCCAACAATTTTTCCAGGTTTTGTGTGTGTGTGTGTGTGTGTGTGTGTGTTTCCTAGAAACATTTGAAGTACTGTTTTTATAATCTCTGATGGGTAAAATAAACTCACCCTAAATGTTACATTTCTTGAAAAACTAAGGAGTCATGTCTGAATAATTTTGAAAATAGATATCTAAGATCAAACATGGGTATTTTTTTTCAATACATGTATCACAAATGAATACCAAGTTTTCCCTTGGGGATATTTCTGAGAAACAGAAAACTTTCTTTTTGTTACAGATGAAATCTGTCAGTAAATTGAGGCTTAGCCCCATAATTCAGGTTGTTTTCTGCCCATCACATTGAGTTTTCAGAAAACAAAGTAATTTTTCAAGTTTCCTGGCGGGATGAAAATAGCTTTCATTTTGTCTTGAAAGTTTTTTTTTTTCTTTCTTTGAGTCTCACAGACTCTTATAATGATAGTCACTCTAATGAATTAAGTACTTACTAAGTATTCCGTGAGATTCTTTTACATATATGACTTGAATTCTTGAAGTAGTTAGAAGTCACAGGTAATTCCAGCAATAATATCTGTTCTCTCTAATTCAGATATTATTATTCCCATTATAAGAGAAAGAATGTTTAGGCTTGGAGAGATAAAGAAACTCACCTAAGGTAACTTAGAAGCGATAGAGAGTCAAGAACAAAAACCATGTCTGCCTAAGTCCAGATAGCCGGCTCTTTTTACTATATTATCTCCCTCTTGGTCTTCTTCTCTTCAATTATTAATTTTAAAGTCATAAAAATCTGTGTGTCTTAGAAGTTTGATGTACAGTACAGACCCTGATCTCAACATGGTCTCCATGAACTGGCTTTGGAACTTTCTTATGGCTCTTTCAGGTGACAGTATTCTTGTGCTGATTTGGGACCCCTGGGGTTGGTTACCACTACGAAGGTTGTCCTATGAGAAAAGAGACTCTAGCAACCTCAGACTGTTAACTGAATCAATCTGTAGTGATCAACCTGATCAGAGAATTTTCTGGTAGGAAGTAAATAGAAAAAGTATGATCCATGAGGTTTCAGTTATCTGTCCCCATGACTTAATTCCCATTTTTGGGACGTATACCTCAGGAACTCTGTGACCAAGAGGTGAAGGTGGAGGAAGGGGAAGGTGCAAGTGGTCAGTAGTCTGAGAACTAGAGACCCAACTTAGGAAAGCTGAAATATAGCAGGAGAGGGTGATTTTGCTGGAGGAAGCAACTGTGAAGGGGAGAAAAGTTGAGTTGGTGGTAGTACTCATGGGTCACACAGAAGTGAAATGAGTGACAAAGGAAGTGATTCCCAAGCCAGTCTTTCTCAAGGAAGGACATTCACTATAGGAATTGTTGAAATGCATCTCACTCCTCTTTGCAAGACACAAAAAGGACTTCTCCATCCTTCTTGAGGGGTCATCTTTGATTGTATCATTGTTTCCCACACGATGATTTAAAAATGTCTCATATGAAGGAACTTGTAGTAAGAAAAGATGAGTCAGAGAAGTCGAGAGAGCCTGATGTTATCTTGTTGCACTATGTTTCATAAACCTAGAATTTAGCTACATGAGTACCACCTTCAGAGTTTCAATTGGTATCCTGTTACTATAAAATAGTCAATGCAGTGTTGATGATTTTATATAAAGGCATCTATGGGGTATACAAAAGAGCTCCGCCTTCTCACAATTGTGATTTGCTGATTAATGACTTCATCTTTTGGTAACAACTTACAATTTCATCATGGAATAACTTTTCTATATCTTTGGGTTTAGGTTCAAGTTGGCAGATTCCATGGTGGAGCATTGGTTTTTGGTCCCTAAAGACAGGCGAAAGCCACAAGGAATTGTCTGGTTGAGGAGTTCTGAGAACTTCTACACAACAGATGGAACTGCCAGAAAGGATGGATGGGAGAAGGAACGTAGTAAGGTCATAGGATAACCTGATATCCTCAGAAGGCAAGGAAATAAGAGAAAGAGCAAATCCAGAGACAACACTGGGAACTAGAAGCCAATGGAAGGGAGGCTGTGTGGGGTGTGGCAACTGAGCATTTGGTGTCTGTCTAATAATAGATAACAATTATTGAAGCCTTACTAGGTCCTTAATTATGCCAAACCCTTGTCATGGGTCATCATCCCTTTTGATCCTCACAGCTCCCATGTGGGCAGGCCCTATTATTATCTCTCTTTTATAGATGGGAAAACTGAAACTTGGAGAGGCTTAATAACTTACCAAAATCACACAGCTAAGTAGTAGATCTGGGAGTCAAAACTGAAACATCTCACTCTAAGGCAACAATCTTTGTCATTATGCTCTAGAATTAGGCCTCTGTTCCAACATGGCTCTGATGTGCACAAACCTTGTGACCTTGGGCAAATTGTGTTAATCTCCTTGAACCAGATTTCCTCTCTGTGAATACGGGCATTTAATAATACCCACTTCAAAACGTTATCATGGTTTTTTAATTTTTGGAGTGAGCAACGCTTGTAAAAAGACCAGAAAGGTATCTGGCAACTGATATCAATGCATGTTAACAGTTATTATTGTTAAATTAAATGATGAACATGGGACTCCTGCGCAGTACTTTTCAAGCAGGGGTCCTTGATCGATCAGTGTTCATGAAATCAAATTCTTTTTAAATGAAAAGGAATAGAAAAGGATGGAATGGAATGGGAAAAAAAATCAGGATTCGTTATTTATAGTAAAAGTAGGAATTGTACCATATGTTTTAATGCCCGTTTTGTGTATACGCGCATCTCACACATTGGGTAAAAATGAAAAAAATATATTTCTGATTATTAACTGTCAAAAAATGTATTTTAAAAAATCATTTAAAGTAACATTTTTCAAAGTATGGTCCAGGAACCAGTATTGTCAGTTTTACCGGGAACTTGTTAGAAATGCAAATTACTGAGCCCCACCTGCAACCATTCATGTATGTTTTAACAAGCCCTCTAGGTGATTAAGGACAATTATGTATTCAAAAGTGGTATTTGGAATTCATGAAAAAATTAGGTAAGGCTATATGTAAATTATTTAAGACTAGTTAAGAGCACATGTTGTATTATATTGACTAAGGATTTAAATTTTGCGCAGAATGCCAGCTTGTGCTGTGTGAATTGTTTTCTGTACCTGTTTCCCCAATTTTTTCTACGCTGCCTGCTCACAGCACAGGTGTGTAAGTCCCATAGATCCTGTGCTTTCTTCTAGCCCTATAAGATTAAAAGTTAAAATTCTTTGTAAGTAGCCCTGAGCCCTGAATATCTAGGTTGTGTTCAAGTTGAACCGGTTTAATGATAATAGTCCAGATGCCTGAACAGCTGCAAAATTAGGAATTAAATTAAGAACTCATAAAAAACTGCACTCAATATTTTACTAACAGAGATATTTATTTTGAAAAGCACAGGCAAACGAGAAGACATTGACAATCTACTTAATGTAAAACTAATACTGATGATAAAAAAACCCTTTTGGCAAAAATGAAAGTGATATAAATTTTTATCCTGGAATATTTCCCCCCCTCTAAGGAAACAGTGAAGGTGTTTAAGATATTTATGTATTCTATGACATTACTGTTAAGAGAGAGTGGATGCTATTGCATTGACTGATCTTTCTTCATTATGGTGCTTAATGTAATTTATTGCTGTATTTGGTTTTCAGTCAGAGGGTGTGTTTGCTCTAAGACTTAAAAATATACTCTTTGAAGACACAGCACCCAAATTCACTAGAAAAGACTTGAGGACTTTCTTTGACATAAAAAAAAAAAGAGAGAGAGAGAGAGGGAGCTCCTGGGAGGCTCAGTCAGTTAAGTGTCTGCCTTTGGCTCAGGTCATGATCCAGGAATCCTGGGATCCAGCCCCCTATAGGGCTCCCTGCTCAGTAGAGAGCCTGCTTCTCCTATGCCCTCTGACCCTCCCTGTCGCTTGTGCTCTCTCTGTCTCTCCCTCTTGCTCTCGATCTGAAATAAATAAATAAAAGCTTCAGAAAAAACAAATATTCCTTTGGATTTTTAAAAATTCATTTAAAAAATTATTTTCCCTTGGATTTTTAAAAAGTAGCTTTTCAGTGGGTATTTATTAGCATTTTAAGTGTTTATTGATGTGTGAAAATATTTTTCAGGGCAAAAGTGTCAGGAAAAATGAAAGTTTCCTTTCTGGCTCAGCACAGGTGAAATTTCATGTTTAACAGTAGCTTGAGAGGTATTTCCAAAGATCCTGTCCTGCTTTGCATTCTGTGGTTGGAGAGGAGTAGAAGTGGGACAAAGGGAGGAGGCTGTGGGCTGGATCCTGCTTCTGGTAGTAATTAGTGTCTGTGAACTCAGGCAAATCATGTCGTTTTTCTGGACTTTAGTCTCCTTCTCGGTAAAATAAAGGGCTTGTAATAAATACTTTCTAAGGTTGATCCAGCCCTGAAGAAGTTTCTGTTGCTAAACAGTCATGTGTTCCTTTTGAGCAATTTTGGTAAGAATATGGCTATGTGTCTACATTGGCAGGGCTTTAAAATATGTTTGGCTTTATGGAGGAGTGAGGATCTGGAAGCCTTACAGATTGATTACTTGACAAAATTTAGCTTGACCTTGACCTTGACACATTTCATATACCAAGGAGTTAGTTTTCATCAGCTGTGGGGTTGGGGGCATAGGTGATTCCACTCACCAGGTGGCATTTGAGAATGTCTGAGGGTGTTCTCAGTCATCCCAAAGATGGGGTGAACTGGTATTTAGTGCCCAGGGGTCAAAAGTGCCACACATCTTGTAATGTGTGGGCCAGTCCCTCACTACAAAGAAGCTTTCCTTCCAGAATGGCAAGAACATTCCCATCAGGAACTAGCAAATAAGTTAAAGTATTCAGCTTAAACTCCATTATTTTATAAAATCATCTGGGAAATTGGAAGTGAATTTGTTGTACACTTTCTGTGGGTTCAGTACCACAAATGCAAAAAAATATCTATTCTTGGATGACAACTGGTGTTTATGCTGCATGGGAGAGAATATCCTCCAGCTCCCTGTACTATATATTGACTTTGCAGTAAGAAAAGCAGTGAGAAAGCCCAGCTTTGTTAGTATGGTGTGCAAATATAACTTGAAAACATATTAGGAATAGTTGCTTTGAGTATGAAGCTGCTAGTTTCCTCATGACAGCCATATTTTTTAATGAAATGGCTTATAGAAGTTTCCATTTAATATAAGTAGACATTCCTTGGGTCCAAATAAATGTTCTGATGAAGGCAGTAAAGGCATAGATCTGATTCTTCATGATGAGAAATACCACCTGCCTAACAGTTCTAAACATGATGATGGGTGACACGAGCACTTCTTACTCACCCTCTGGCCGCTTCAGTCCTTGGGTTGGCCTCACCATATTCCAGGTCAGATTAAGGATGGAATCCATTTAGCAAGAGTGACTCATCCAGGGCAACCTCCAGAACTTTGGTAATGTTTTCAAATTTGATGTGAACTTTGCTTTGGAATCCCTTAAATCACAGGATCAGTTTATTAAAATTATTTCATCTTTTTAATCTTCTTGCACTTGTCAAGTCCCTGCTTTGTTAATGTGATCTGTATACTTTTAAACTAATGCTTTATCTTCAGCTCTTAGACATTGTGAATAGAGAAGCAGTTGGATGGATAAAACTGTTGTTGAGCAAACCGAAGCCAACTTGTTATTTTCCAGGAGTGAAAGGGAACCCCTGCTTTTCCTTTCTTTTGTCAATCTGGGACTTAATACATATAGGAGAAGGGGGAAAGGGAAGTGAAGTTGAAATGTTTAACCTTTCTTTTGCCATAAATTTGGTAAAAAAAATTAGATTTCAGGAGAAGGCTAAAATTACAGAATTAAAAAAAAATCTTTTCAGTTATCTTTCATGTTCATTATCCATGTTAGGCCTCCATGATTAACAGAAGTTACATGCTACATTCCCCTTGGAATGAATTTTTTGGACATCAGAACAAAAACCCACTTAGCAAACAGCTATAACCATTCTACCTCAGTTTGATATAGAAAATGAGTTTAAAGCGATGTGGGTAATTTGGGGTTTGCCTCAGAATATAGAGTCAGGGATGCCTGGGTGACTCAGTTGATTAAGCGGCTGCCTTCAGCTCCAGTCATGATCCCACGGTCCTGGGATCGAGCCCCACATTGGGCTCCTTGCTCATTGGGGAGCCTACTTCTCCCTCTCCCTCTACTTGCTATTTTGCCTGCTTGTGTTTTCTCTCCCTCTCTCTCTGTCAAAGAAATAAAAAGAAAAAAAAAGATTACAGAGTCAGGACAAGGCAGATGAGGCTGTTGGGTTTTGGGGACCAGTTTCCCTACCCCACTGCCCTATTCCCCAGAGGCCCTCCTCACCTTGAGTTCTCTGAGACAACTAGCTACAAATGCTAGCCTAAGGCAGCCAATGCATATAATGAATTACTTCCTGTGTTCTGCAAGAAGAAAGGGACTAGTTAGATAACATTTGGAAAAATTGAGAAAAGAGTCACTCATGATTTTTGGTGTTCAGTTGTTCAGGTGTGGAATTGTGGCCGAGAAAAGAACAAGTGAATATGTAATTCCAGTTTTAAAAAGCATTTTTACTGAGCCTAGATTCACCCCCAAAGGTGGCTGAAAAAGAGACCACGTTAAAATCAAGGTGTAACTTGTAATATTTTCTGGTTTTAGTTACATTTTAAAACCAATTCTTTGTAATGATATTAATTACATTGAACCCATTTAATATGAATGTTCTCAACACACGGTAGAGTCTCATTTGATTCAGTCCTCAAAGCACACTACAGTTGCACATTCTTCTCTTACATTATGCTGTTCATATTTTTGAGGAACAATGACATAAGTAAGCCTGATGATATTAAATAGCTACAGGATTTCATGCAGCAAACAAAACCAAGAATTAACAAAAAAACTGGTTAATCTCTTTAAGTGCTGCCTTAGGGAGTCAGATAATCACTGAAGGTGAGAAAATGGGGTGGGAGAGCTGGAGAAGAGGCTTCAGCTCAGGGCAACTGCTGTGTAAAGCTGAGAAACAGGGAGCCTTCTTTCTGTGCCTTGCTTTTATTACCTCTCTGTTTGCGGTCCCATCCTCTACTGTTTAATTTGTGGAACATTCCAGGGAGTATCCTTAGCTTCCCTGACGTGAGTCTGTGACTGGGGCTTGAAGGCTCTAAAGGACTCCTTCGGAAACAGGGGAGGACAAATAGAGCAAGCTGGCTGGGTAGTCCTTGGCTCAGCTGCTTGAGACGGACTTTTCTGTGGGAGGTGAGACCTTTGTGCCACTGAGCCGTGGGGTACCAATGCCCGCCTCCTCATGCAGCTTTGCAGGCAGTTCTAAAGAGTGTAGGATGCCATCTCAGAGAAGTGGGGGGTTACTGCTCTATCTCAAAAGAGAGAATGCACTAAATGCTGGGACTTCCTTCACCCCTTTGCATGAGGCTCTGTGGTATTACATCTGGGACTTTGCTTCTAATATATTTATTTTCAAGCAGCAATAGCACATTAGTGGCTAGCGGTAATTCTTATTTGTTTAGCAAAGAACCCTCTGAACAAATGCATAACAACAATAATAGTGGCATACTTTTTGCTGCTGTTCTCTGTTTGATGGAATAAAGGTTTTGTTAATGTCTTAGAGCCACTAAATAAAACAAAATTATATTGAACTATTTGGTGGAAATGCCAAGCAATTAGTGCAAGGTATCATTAATGAGCTGTATTATTAATGTGAAATGCTAACCTAATTCAGAAAGAGTAAATGATATGTAAAGGTCGTATTACCATGAGCCTGGAAGGGGCAGGGAGGGAGGGTAGGTGTAAAGAGACAGAGAATAAGTAAATACACATGTGAGGTGAAGGTGGAATGTATTGGAACCGCTGGTGATGTTTCCTAGAAGTCTGGAACGTGCTGAGTTAGAGCTGTTGTTGCTGTTCCTCAAGTTTTTCAGGGAACAGACTGCTTAAGGGATTGGAGATTGATTCCTATGTTGGCCCATAAATGGTAACCAGAATAATTAGGACTGTGTTTACAGACTTGGGGACAGGCAGCAAACGCCCCTGGTAACTTAATACCAATGGACCAAGTTAAATTTTTATCTTAAATCTGAGTTTTGAGTTGGAACAAAGGTTTTAGCTGGTTTTTCTTGAGTTGGTAGTTCCTTCACCTTGCGGCTTCCTGTTATGCCATTGTGAAGTTTCCAGAGAACTCTCTTTGGAATGCATTCACATAGGAATCCCTCCATCTGCCTGCTTTCTGAAAGACTGAATTCGGTGCTGTGGGTGATTTTAATCAGAAGCAGGGAAGCACTATTATTTTTTGACTTTATTAAGAACTGTAGTAAACAATTCAGCCATAGGATGTTTGTTTGGCAGCTTGGGGGAAGTTGTTAACCTGGCAGCCCAACTCCTCTTCCAATAGTACCCTTACCCCTGTGGTCTGGGTGTAGCAATCTGTTTATGGTAAATAGGGGGCCACTAACTAGGAGTCGACAGCTTATTTGAAAACAATTTTTTTTTTTCCAAAACGGAACTCGTGTGACTTGATAGTATAAAATTCTTCATTACTGTGTAACTTATTAATGAATTCTTCCCCATAGAGACCATCTGATAGAATTTGGAGTCTCAGATATTTTAATCTTTGTTTTTAGTCCAACCCAAGTTCTTCTTTCTGCAGACTACGGTTTACCTTTTGTTAATAGATTTGTTTATTTTAACACTCTTCTGATATTCAAGCATGGTTGACTTTTATTTTTTCATTTATGAGTGGTATTTATAAGGTTTGGTACAAGACTTGGTATTCTGGGTTGATCAATTATCCTATTATCCTTGCTTTATTCTTTTCAAGGTTTTGACTAAATTGGGCATGATATTAAATGTCTTGTGCTTTATCACATAAAGCAATGCTTTCTTAGACTAATTTTAAGTTCATAATGTTCTCATAATTAATGAATTTTTAGATTATAATTGTTTATTTTTTAATTTATTGATGGTTAGTATGGTACATTTCTTCCATTTAAAGTGAAGCTTTAGGAAAAAACAGTTTTGTTCTCTCTCATTTCTTCTATTTTTTTTTCTGTTTAACTATAAGTATCAGATTCATAAATTATGGCACAAAAAAAGAAATGGAAACCCATCTCTTCTGCTATTAATTGCCACTTACTGGTCTGTGACTTTTTTACTCATTTAATATTAATAAGTCAACCAGGCTCTATTTCAGTTCAGATGTTATCTAGAAATCACCAGGAATCCTGGAATCTGTTCACACCCACATGGCTGTGTGGAAACCAGACTGAAGAGAGCAGTGGTGGTGGGCAAGGGTCCCGAGAGGAATTCTGAGTGGGTTAGGTACTTACTGGGGTCTTGGAAGCACTGGTTTTTATCTGCACTTTGGCTATGACTCTACGCTTGCTTCTCGGTTCAAGGAAGACCCTGGCCAGAGTGCATTGCCAACCAGCAGACCAAGGACTTTGTCTTGTGATGGCAGCCTTCAACACCTCTGGGTGTCCCTGAGGCCATTTCAGAAGAATGAACTTAAAGTTCCCTTAGAAGTTCCAGCTATTTCACACTGCGAGTTCTAGTGTGTTCAAAGAAATTGTGCCGAGCACATGACAGCCCCATGTCAACAGCCCTTTCCTCTTGCTTCAAAGAAAAGAAAAGAAAAGAGAGAGGCAATCCAAGAAACAGATTCTTTTTTTTTTTAAGGTTTTTAATTTATTTATTTATTTGACAGACAGAGATCACAAGTAGACAGGCAGGCAGAGAGAGAGGGGGAAGCAGGCTCCCTGCTGAGCAGAGAGCCCGATGCGGGGCTCCATCCCAGGACCCTGAGATCATGACCCGAGCCAAAGGCAGAGGCTTAACCCACTGAGCCACCCAGGCACCCCCAAGAAACAGATTCTTAACTGTAGCAAACTGGTGGTTCCCAGAGGGGAAGTGGGTGGGGGGATGGGTAAAACAGGTGATGGGGATGAAGGAGGGCCCTGGTGATGAATACTGAGTATTGAATGGAAGTGTTGAATCACTACGTTGTACAACTGAAACTTATATAACACTGTGTGTTAACTATACTGGAATGAAAATAGAAACTTAAGGGGAAAAAATAAATGATACAAGATTAATTTTTATTTCCAAATATCTTCCATATTGATCTAAGTCTCTCACAAATGAAACAAAATAATAGAAAACAGCCTTTTCCCCCCAGGTTTTTCTGAGTATAATAAGGAAATTTCATGAGAAGCCTCAAGATAAGGAGAGACCTAAGCCAAAAATAGACACTCCACCTGACAAGCCATTTTGTCTTTCCAGAAGATGAGACCTGTAAACTGTAGGGTATCGCAGTCTCTTTCCCTGCTTTGTTTCTGGGTTTCAGCGAAGAGGGAAGGGAGCTAGAAGGGATGGAGGGGTTGATAGGAGATGCTAAAAAAGAGAAATAGCCCAAATCAAGTAGTAGCTGAGTACTTATTGTTATTAATCTAGAATGATCAAATATGAAGGCAAATTGACTTCTATTAGAATGTCGACATTTTTTAAGAATTTATTTATTTATTTGACAGACAGAGATCACAAGTAGGCAGAGAAGCAGGCAGAGAGAGAGGGGGAAGCAGGCTCCCTGCTGAGCCGAGAGCCCAATGCGATGCTGGGCTCAATCCAAAAACCTTGGCTGGGATCATGGCCTGAACCGAAGGCAGAGGCTTTAACCCACTGAGCCACCCAGGTGCCCCAGAATGTCGATTTTTAATAGTGTGTCTGAATTTAGTGCCCCATAACGTGATAGGTTTTATAAGCATTTCTCATGCTCAGATTGAGGTATGATAGCGACTCGGTGCTCCGGTTTCTCTCCTTAGCTGTAAGTGGTGAGTGTCAACGTTATTTCTCTTGGCTGGAGAAAGACAATTTTAATCCTTTAATAGTACTGCTTATTTTATATATGTTTGCATCTCATTTTGATTTGGTAGCTTCTAAACCCTGGGGAATGTATGAAGTAGTTAGATTATTGTTATTCTTGTCGTGAGATTCTGATCTTTTATTTTAAATAGCAGAGTGAACTCTTTCTATAGTGAATGCATTTTCCACCATTAGTCACACTTAGTGGTTACAAAGTTCTGTTTTCTTCTATACAGATGCCAGCATTTTTGTAACTTCTTGCCTAATGGAGGGTGCATGTTGAAAGTTACTGGGAGCCATGAAAATGAAGACACCACAGGTGTTTATTTATTGTGGGTAAATAACAGAGTCATTGATATGGTATCATCACCCTTGTCTGCAGGAATTTAGGAGGCTTTTGGTTGCATGTGCCTTGCTGGCTTAGCAGATGAAAAACAAGACCAGCTTGTGCGTATCACCAGTGACAGGGCCACCAAGCAGCAGAAATAAGAACATCAGAACCACTGTTGATTTGTGCATGGGAATCCTTGGTATGGTGGATATGTTTATTTGTTTACTTTTCATAACCTAAAGTAAAGAACTCCTTCCTTGAAGAAATCTATCTCCCCTCTGGCTTTTGAGAAGATTATAATCTTTCGCATGATTTGTTGATCACCTTTTGACCATAAGCATATGTCATGTCATATTAGACAGGTTTCAAGGTCAACAACATATAAATAAAAATGGCACACCACAATGTGAAGGCAAGCATACTTCAGCTCCGGGGTATATTCCGTTGTAATAATAAAAAAGCATAGCCTTAGGTGCTCCATGGTTCATCACATTTTTCTGTGAGTTTTGCAGACTCCTAGCTATAGACATTAGCTCCCATATTTTTTGCCACAAGTTGAAGGCCTTTAGGAAATTTGATATTACCCTGTGTCTTTGGTGGAAGTTTATCCTTTCTGAGAAAAGTCTAACCTACAAAACAGAGAGGGATGAATATGAGATTTATGGATGGAAAAAGGAATGAAGTCGTTTCTAAAGTTAAGAAGCGGACAAGGAAGGAAGTCATCTCAGGCAGAGGTAAACCTGTGTGCAGAGAAATAATGCTGTGATGACAATATTAGGAGAATTTCGGTAAATGCCCAGGAGTTTAGGATGAATTTGGACACTGTTGATTAAAAAGAAGGAAAGGAGTGAAGACATGTGAAAGGGTTGAAAGAACTGAACTTGGTGACTACTTAATGCAAGGAGGTTAGAGAGAAGGAGATTGGAAAGACCCTACCCAGCTGAGCTTATTAGTCACGGATGTTAGTGACTACCTCTCGTTCTGCCCCATCCATTTCTGAATAGCCTGATCAGGGTATTAAATCATGTGCTTTTGTGAAGCCTAAAAATACAGTTTCGTGCCTCAGCTCTGTCAGTCATAAGAGCAACTTTGAAGAAATGACTTCTGTGGGTATTAAATTCTGGAAAAGAACATTTACTTCTCAGAGATTTTTTAAAGACTAATTGGAGGAGAGAAGTCATTTTGAAATAATTATATACATGCAAAATGCATTGTTGCCTACTGCTATTCATTGTCAGCAGTAAAAATATATATTTGCAAAAGCAGTTCCACTATGCCAAATTAAGAAACGCAACACCATGTCCCCAGTTTTTTAGTTATACTGTTGGAGCAGTCTCTGCACACTTCGTAGCTTTGCCATACACTTGGGTCTCCCCCAGCATTCCAATCCCTATTCCATCTTTTTAATTTCTAATCTAAACAAGAAGTAGTTATGGTTGAGTTCCTTTTCCTCTTAAGTTGGTTAATGAAAAGTGTGCATTCCTTTTATCCAAGTAAAATAAATGCATAAGCCATGAGGCAGGCTAATAGTTTGTTTTCTTTTCTTTGGTGACAGGAACAAGAAGATTTTTGTGAGGAAACAAAATACTTGTTTGCAAAGAATCAGTGTTAATGTGTCAAAGGTGACTAACATTTTGAATTTCATCCAGACAGCTACTACAGGGGAATCAAGGACATGGTAAAATAATGGCCATCTTGAATACCTGGGTTGGCTTTCCAGACTAGGTTTCCATGAGGCGTGTACCCTAGTGATCTGGGCCAGGTCTCATTCAAGTTTTGCAGACACAACCTTGCTCCTTTAACCCCACACTAGACAGAAAACAGCCAAATGGGTTGTTTTGTTATTTTCTCTATGACCTGCTTACTTTGGTATTCTGAGTTTTTCAGTTTTACTAATGGGAAAAGGAAGAACACTTTAGAACAGAGGTACTCTGCGCCATGTTTCTGGGCTGAGCCTTGTGCTGAACCATTAAGGGAGCGAGAGTCCACTTCCCCAAGAGGAGAAATCGATAGTCCTGATGCACTATTCTGGCCATAAGAGAATGAAAAGAGCAAAGAGAGTCTTTCTCCTCTAAAGCCCAGGGAAAAATTAGAATCTTTAGAAATAGGGCCCTGGAATCTACATTCTAACAAATTTCTCATGTGAGTCTGTATACATGCAAGTTTTAAAAATATTTACTAAAATGATTACCCCTGACTATGGTCCTTTTATGAAAAAAAAAATGCAGACATGTATAACTAATAGGCACTTACCTACATTCTGAGAAAATGAAAGGGACCTCTAAGAGGTCACATGGCTTTTATGTGGGAGAGAAACACCTGGAAGTCTAGAAAGCCTTTATTACTCTTTCATTTCTTCTTTTCCTCCTGGTGATAGTGATGACTCAAGGTCATATGTGAAACCATGAAAAGTTAAGGTGCATTCTCGAGGGTTCCAGTTAAAGAGAGCTCCCACTTAGCTTGCACCCTTGATTGGACCCCGGGGCGTGGCCCTTCCCTTGCATTAGCTGCTATGACCGTCTCCCATGACCACCTCTTCAGGGAGAGTCCCATAGAACAACAAAGTACAAACCAAAATAAGACAAAGAAACCTATGGCTTATATTGTTGCTGAAGAAGAAATGTGGATAGAGACTGGTCCAGGTCTGTGCTGTTTACTACGGTAGCCAAGATACTGAGCATTTGCCATGGTGCGAGTCCAATGAGGAACTGAGTTTTCAATTTGTTTCTGATTTTATTTAACTTATAGCTAAGTTTCAAAACAACTTTTTGTAATTATTAAAAATAATTTAAACTATTCACTAGTTATTCCCCCCAAAATAAATCCCAGTTATTTTGGGGGGAATAACTAGGTTTCTAGAAATCTTTTTGAACCATAAATTTTAAACTTAATTCCTAATACCAATCAAGTATTTCTGATAAAAATTGAGCCTCCAAATTGAGATGTACTGTAAGCATAAAAAACACCCTGGATTTTTAAGACTTAGTAAAAAGAATGTAAAATATCTCACTAATATTTTTAATGTTGTTTATAGGCTGAAGTAGTTCATTTTTTGATATACTGGGTTTAAATACATAATTAAAATTAATGTTACCTGTTTCTTTTTACTTTATAATATAGATAGTAGATGGCTTTCATTGTATTTCTATAGGACAACACTGATTCAGATGTTTATTACAGCCCCATATTTCCATGGTATTGGGTACTAAGAAGTCTAGTGCTCCATGATGTTAAATTTAACCATGGTTCCAATAGAGAATAAATGTATGTTAGGTGATGACAGTAATTAATTATATGTCCTTAGACATGACTGCCCTATTACTAAGAATACAGATTGATAACTAGTGTACCTGGGTGGCTTAGTCGATTAGGCTCTTGGCTTAGGTCATGATCTCGGGGTCATGGGATCCCTGGGCTCCCCACATGGAGTCTGCTTGAGGATATTCTCTCTGCCCCTTCCCTGGTGCACACATGCATGCACCACACACTCTCTCTGTGTGTAACATAAATCAATCAATCAACCAATCAATCTAGGGGGAAAAAAGAATAAAGATTAATAACCAAATGGGAGTTCATGCCAATCTAATAGGTATCAACTAATTGAAACAACTAGGAATAAATAGGGTGAGGATGGAATAAATGTTTACCAAAATCTATTTCTTATCCAAGATTTCCTTCCCACAACTTTCAAAGATTTTATTTATTTATTTGACAGAGAGATCACAAGTAGGCAGAGAGGCAGAGAGAGAGAGAGAGAGAGAGGAGGAAGCAGGCTCCCTGCTGAGCAGAGAGCCCAATGCGGGGCTCCATCCCAGGACCCTGGGATCATGACCTGAGCCGAAGGCAGAGGCTTTAACCCACTGAGTCACCCAGGCACCTCTCTTCCCACAACTTTTAAAGAAATTGTCTTCATCAAGATGAGCTAAGCAAAGTATACCATTTCAATTATATCACATGACATATAAATCAAGCAATGAATATTTATGAATCATCAGTTCAGCTATGGAATGCTTATGGCCTCAGAAAGCAATATAGGAGCCCATAGGACTTCATTCTTCTGCATATGGAACTTAGAAATCTGGTATAGCAGGTGGGAAACACATTTTAAAAACTGGAGGTATAGGGATGCCTGGGTGGCTCAGTCAGTTAAGCATCTGACTCTTGATTTCAGCTCAGGTCATAATCTCGGGGTCCTGGGATCGAGCCCATCAGGATCCACACTCAGTGGAGAGTCTGTTTAAGATTCCCTTTCTCTCACTTTACCTCTCTACCCACTCGTTCTCTCTCTCTAAAATAAATAAATATATCTTTAAAAAATAAATAAAAATTGGAGATATAAAGGGATGTATATTGCATGGAGCACTGGGTGTTATATCTAAACAATAAATCTTGGAACACTACATCAAAAACTAATGATGTACTGTATGGTGACTAGCATAACATAGTAATAAAAAGGGACATATATAATAAAGGACTAAATTGTAGATTCTAATTGTTTGGAAATTTAGGGGAAAACCAAACAAATATGAACTGAGGTTTTATAAAGTGAAGGGTATGCAGTGAAGATGGGTCTTGAAATTGGGTGGTTGGATTTGTGTGACCCTGGGAGAGGGAGCTCCCAGATATTTGCACATTGACATACTGAGCTTTCTTTTGGGTCATTGATCACTTCCCTATAACTGCTTACTTGCCTTTTTACTCGCTGGGATATGAACTCCTTGAGGACAATGATTCTGTTTCTTTCACCTTCTCTGTCCCAAAGCCTCTGGTGACTGGCACATGTAGGTATTCAGTCATATTTATGAATATCATCAATACCTGAATGAATAAATGAGAGCATTCTCATGGAAGAGAGAGAATAACCTAAGAAATAGTGGTGGGTATAAGCATTTAGAGATATGTGTTGAAGAAGACTTTTATGTTTCTACTTTCTGAACTAAAAAAATAGAAGTGGTTCCTAACTTCTTCCAAGGAGAAGATCTTCACACATTAAGATAAAGGACTTGATAAACTGTCATGTACTATTAAAACCCAGACTTCACTATTACTCACCCAGAGACAGGTTCTTATTCATCTTTTCAATTGTCACATTGTATATAAATGGATATTCAACAAATAGTTGTTTAATAAATGAATCAAAGAATGAATGGGAGGTCCCCAGTCTTGACACTTGTTATATTTCTGTTTTCTACCTGCTTGGAAATGCAGGTAGCCCTCTTACTAGAAAAGTATCTAAACTCTGGTTAAACTTTGAGGAGAAGCTTGGCATCTTTGCGTATGAATAAAGTTCATATGTATAAGTCCTTGAGTCTTTTGCCTTTTCAGTGCTGGTAAAAGAAATCTTTTTTTTTTTAATTAAAAAACTTTCTAAATGTATTATTTGGTCATTAGAATTGATTCAGATTTTTTTAAAAAAGATTTTCTTTATTTATAGATAAAGAGATATTTATAGATAAAGATAGAGAGAGAGAGACAGAGATAGAGAGAGAGAGTATGAGAGGGAAGGAGAGGGAGAAGCAGGCTCTCCACCAAGCAAGGGGCGCAGTGTGGGGATTGATATGGGACTTGACCCTGAGATCATGACCTAAGCCAAAGGCAGATGCTTAACCAACTGAGCCAGGTGTCCCGGATTGATTCAGCTATTTTTATTTATTTGACAAAGAGAGAGAGAGAGAGAGATCACAAGTAGGCAGAGAGGCAAGCAGAGAGAGATGGGGAAGCAGGCTCCCCGATGAGCAGAGAGCCCGATGTGGGACTCGATCCCAGGACCCTGGGATTATGACCTAAGCTGAAGGCAGAGGCTTAACCCACTGAGCCAACCAGGTGCCCCTGATTCAGCTTTTTGAAGTTTCCAGATGTATGGCCTCAAGATTGAGTTTCCCACTGTATAGAAAGCATATCAATTATATATGCCCTCGCATTGCTCATGTGGTTCCTTTTTTTTTTTTTTAAGATTTTATTTATTTGACAGAGAGAGAGATTACAAGTAGGCAGAGAGGCAGGCAGAAAGAGAGAGGGAAGCAGGCTCCCCGCTGAGCAGGGAGCCCAATTTGGGGCTCCATCCCAGGACCCTGAGACCAGGACCTGAGCCAAAGGCAGAGGCTTAACCCACTGAGCCACCCAGGTGCCCCTCATGTGGTTCCTTATATGCAAAGATAGGGAAAATATAAGATATCTTTCCTGAGATCCTGAATCAAATATACCCAAAGAAAATAATTTGGGGGCAACAAGGGCAAGGCTACCAATAAAGAAAATGCATTAAAAATGCTAACTTTTGAAAAAGAGATACCGTCTTAAGAGAGAGATTTGTAGAAATGAATGGTTTATTTTGAAGGTGGCAGGAGTGGTCTTCTATTCTGAAACTATAAGCTTTCAAAGATTATTTTTCCGTGATGTACACTTTCTGTATCTTAAAATTGTATTAGCCAATTTTACCTCAATAAAGGGGGTTGGGGGGTGGGGAAGAGTGTTTCTCTGCCTGACTCCTAAGCATTTGACCTAAGGTTAAAGGCTTAGAAATGCTTGGTCACCACCAGCCAAAAGAGAAGCACAATGTAGATCCTACAGATAAAGCTCCAGCATCCTGTCTCCAAGCTCTGAGCATACATCTTTCGTAATACTCCTTCCTTCCATTCTTGCTGCTTTTACCCTTCCCCAGGCCCTTGCCATCTGATGCCTGGATTGTTGGGTTTTGTACAACAATGTAATTTATCTGCCTTTAGCTTTTGCTGTAATCAAGTTTATCTTTTATATCGGTGCCAGTTCAGCAGACCACTGCTTTCTTCCTATCTTTCTTCTCCCCACGAGAGTCTACACTGGCCACTTCTTGCTGGGACTTTCCGGTCGTAACTGACCTAGTCAACCTTACTTCTCTGTGTTCTTCCCCACAGGCTGGTCTTTCTACTGTCCTCTTGCCATGTTCCAAGAATCATCTGCTCCTATCTCTGGGCCTTTCCCTGTCTGGAATTCTCTCCCCTCTCCGTGTGTGAGTCTGGTCAGCCCTGGCTCCTACCCTGTTCTTCCATGAAGTCTTCCTCCTGTCTGTCCCTGCAATGAGTGATCACCACATTGTCTGAAGTTTTAGAGAATCCTAGCTATACGACTGATCTTATCATTTATCACATTCTACTTCCTAGTGTTTGCTTTCATCTGGATGTTTTAATTGGGTATTGCTTAATTGAATTAAAAAAATGAAGCATAAGAAAAAAGGGATGTCTAGATTATAAAAAGACATGTGCACACATTTAAAAACATATGCAATGTGTTTCAGAAAGAGGAGATATTTATCAATATATTAAATATAGAAACATTTTCTAGTGCTGAAAGTTGAACCAGTACCCAAAGGACACTTTCTCTTTGAGACACTCTTTCTTTATCCAGGTATTTGGAAATGTTCATCTGCTCTAACCTGACAGCGTGTTTATTCTTACAGCAAATAAAAACCTGCTTCGAGATTTGCAACTTTAATGCTGCCGACTTTCCTTTTGCTTTTTCAGAATGTTTTTCCTGGTTTGAATTTATTAAAGGATAATTTTACTTTGAACCCTGAGGCTTTTCATGTAATTTTTAATTTTTATATATATAAATATATATATAACATATTTATGATACATAATGAATACATTTAAAATTATATATATTTGTAAATTAAATATGATACATTAAAAATGCTACTTTTGTACTATGGGCTGTAGTAATTAAGCCTTTTACTGGGAAAGCCCTGCTCCTAATAAATATCATATTCCAACAGCACAAACGGAATGGTGACAAGATGTGCCTCCATATTTATGGCCCTTGATCTTTACTATCCAGAAATATTTCTCAAAGATCAAACCACAGCACACTTGGCTCTTGGCAGTAGAAAACTTGAGCTTTGATGGTGATCAAGTATTGCATGTGATGAGGCGGCTCTTAAAAGGGGCTCTTCAACAACGTAATGGGGATATACACTGCTCTTTTGTTTCAGAGAACAGACTTTGCCAGGATTAAAAAAAAAATACTTTATAAGAGTATTTTCCTCCTTTGGATTTTTGACTGGATGCTTATCATTATGAGAAGGCGCCATGGAATGTGGGAGCCTGCACTAGGACCCTGAAGAAAATGTCTGCCTTGCATATCAATAACAGAAAGACAAAACATGTCACACCTTCACACATGCCCGATAGGATATTTTTTCTCCTTTACTGTCCCTCCCACCTCATCTCTCTTCTCCTCTCTCTCTTTCTTTCCCCCTAGCCTCTCCTCCCCACCTCCCTCCAGGTTCTCCACATGCTTCTCAGGCTCATTTTTCTTCCTCTGCTCACCTGAATCTGCTTTTCCTCGCCTGCTCATTTCTTTCTCTGTCACTTCCAAGATAGGATATCCTCACTGTATCTTTCCTCTCTCCTCCAAGTCTGTATTCTTTCTACCAGTTCTGTCCTTTGCAACAAAATCCATGTTGTGGTCTAGTAAATTGTTGGCTGCATAGGGTCATGTTTTGTGACTTGTCTTATTTGCCCTTTCTACTATGTGACTTGTCTTATTTGTCCTTTCTACCATTAGTGTGTTTCTTCCAAATGAGTTCTTAGAGTGTGGTAATTTAAATAAAACAGTCACACAGCCTCCCACAAAATACAGTGAATCCCTTTTTAAAGATGAAAATTGCTTCAGCATAGATGTTGGCCATTCCCATAATTTAAAAGGATGTTTTATAAAATATTTAAAAATAACTATGAAAATTATGTTTACCACAGCTGAGGCAGAGAATGGGAACTCTGATTTAAAAAAAAAAAATCTGTCTTACGTGGATCTTTATATAATTAGAGTTTAATAAAATTGAAAACTTTTATCTATTTTGCATGTAATTGAATGTTTCTTTTATCATTTTATTAAGAAAGACTTCAAGCTGATGTGGTAACAAAACATGGCAGCCTAAAGGCATAGAGGTTAGGCATTACATTGGTTTTTTAAAGATGCTATAACAAAGTACCACAAACTAAGGTAGTTTCAAAACAAGGAAATGTATTTTCTTATAGTTCTGGAGGCTGAAAGTCTGAAATCAAGGTGTCAGCTGGGCCCTTTTCCTCTGTAAGGAAATCCTCCTTTGCATCTTCCTGCTTTGGGTAGTTTGCTGACAGTCTTTGGCCTTTCTTCGTCTGTGGCTACATCACTCCACTCTCTGTCTTCATTGTTACCTATATTCTTGTTGCGTGTCTCCATATTCATGGCCATCTTCTTACAAGGACACCGGTTGTTATTTTTATTGCTGGAGACACCGTAGCTTAGTACCTGGTCCATTGTAGTTGCTCATTATGTGTTAAATTTCAGTCACTCAGGGCCATTATAATTTTGTACTGTGGATGTTGAAAATGCTGTCAGAGAATACTCAGCTATAGAGTGGTTGAGGTTCCTGTATTTTACTAAAGGTTTGCTACCTGGATGCTAAGGAATTATTTAATTTATCATGTCTTTTGGAATTGTTTGGAAATGTAGGAGATTCCTAGGATAACTTAGTGCTGTAGGTCATGACTAATAATTGATTTGAAGTTAAAGGTGCCTGAATACTGATCAGATTTCTCTGTAACTCGTCATAATCTTTTTTAAAAGTAAAAGGCTACTTAATTTACATGCAACAAATACAAAGCTAAGAATATTAGATATTGTATGATATTGGTGAGCCATTTTTTAATCCAGGAGAAATAGGGGCTGAGAGAAGTAAAATTATTTTCCATTGTCAAAAAGAGTTTCAAAGAATTAGAGGCTAGTTAAAATCAGTACTTTGTCAGCTAGTAATTCCACTGCTGGGTATTTACCCAAGAAACAAAAACACTAACTTTTAAAGATATATGCACCCCTATTTATTGTAACATTGTTTATAATAACCAAAATATGGATGCAACCAAAGTGTCCATCCATAGATGAATGCATAAAGAAGATGTAGTGTATGTGTGTGTGTGTGTATCCATAGATATATATACACAATACATATACACCATATATATATGTATACATAAAATGTAAAATTACTCATGAAAAATGAAATATTACTCATTCATGAAGGAGAATAAGATCTTGCTATTTGGGATAATATGGATGGACCTAGAGGATATATGCTAAATGAAATAAATTAGTCAGAGAAAGACAAATACCATACAATTTTACTCATATGTGGAAATTAAGAAACAAGACAAAATGAACAAAGAGAAAAGAGCGAGACAAAAACCAGACTTCTAAATAGAACAAACTGGTGGTTGCCAGAGTGCCAGGGGAGGGGTAAAATAGATAAAGGGGATTAAGAGCACACTTACTCTGATGAGCACAGAGTCATGGACAGAGATGTTCAAATTATTATATTGTACACCTGAAACTAATAGGAAACTGTATGTTAATTATAAGTCAATTAAAAAGGGGTAGAGGGAATCAGTACTCTGTTAATTGTTCACACTCCAGAGGACAGGGTACTGAGAAAGGATTTAAGTGTGTTTTCCAGGTTCGGTGTGTGGACCGTCTTATCCAGGGCTTGGCCAAAGCTTACCTTTCCTGCCCCCTGGATTAACTTGGCTTTGTCTGTGCTCCATGGATCTTCTGCACTTCTCTCACTCCTGTCATGTCACCGCCTATTATACACACAGAAGGGTAACAGTAATGGCTGCTTGACCTTTATTTGTTCATAGGAATATCTCACTCAAGAGATGATTCCAAAGGGAATTTGCCATCTAACTCCAAAAGAGGCTTGGGAAAGAAATTTATTATGTTCCGTTAGTTCAGAACCAGGTGCCAAACCTTCAGTGGACACTTCAAGTGAAGAGGAAATAAGCATGGGCATGATCAGCCTCTAGAGGAAGCATAAATCTTTTCCCTGTTGCCACCATGCCAGCCACATGGGGATTCTTCCTCTAGTGTTCATTTTGGTGCAGGGATTACTAATATGCCCTTATAGGTCTGGTAACTATCATTTTTAACCCACTTACAAAAGCAGTGCGATATAATCATGGCACACCACATTTAAGGAGAAACATTTTCTTCTGTGTGACATTTCAGTTCTGCTGTCCAGCTGCCTAAATACTTTTAGTTTAGAATTACTTCCTTTTTCTTGGTAAAGGTTTCATGTGTATGTGTGTGTGTGTGTATTTTCCCTAATTACTTGACTGCATGTGTGTAGTTGGTCTCTTAGTCACGAGGTTTTGTTTGAAGACAGAAAACCAATTTGAAATAGTTTCAACACAAAAAGGAATTTATCAGCTCATGTAAGCAAATCATAGGAAGGGTTGGTGCGGAGCTAACATTAGGGCTGACTAGATCTGGGGTTGACCACTGTCAGGATTCTTTACATTTATCTTTTTCCTGTCGGCATGATGACTCTTTTCTCTGAGACTGCATTCTCTACCAGCGAGGGAATCTTCTATGGGAAGACCTCATTCACATCACTGCAGCCCGACAAAGAGAAGAATTCTTAGAGCACAAGCTTGGTCTGTCTCAACAGGCTCTGATTAGCTCAGCTCAATAGAATATGTCCATTCTAGCCTGCCAGATAGGACTCCGTTGTAGTCAACTAACAACAAGAGCCACGTGGCCAGAGGAGAACTTCTTGAAAGAACAGGTGATATTTGGGTATTAAAATAATAAATGCCCAATATATCTGATATTGTGAAATGTTTACTTAGCTATTGCTTCATTTTTTTCATGAATCCCCACCCCCCGCCCCCGATGATGGATTCTCTTCCCCACTCTTCAGATTGCCTGGTTCTGGTTTGTTTATAATTTTGGTATTTGTGTGACAGGTTTGTCCTAATGTCCTCACTTCACTTGTTCTACTTGAGAGTTGCCATGACAGCGGTCCTAATGTGTGTATGTTGCCTTTACCTGCAATCAGTTCTCCTGTAAAAGATCTGTATTCCTATTTCTATCTGGGGAAATTAGTTCCCCATCAGGCTTAATGAAGGTCACTGTGGAATGGTCCATTTTCATATAATCCCTGCAACTTTTATTCTGTGATAGTGCAAATTCCTTCCTTTCACCATAATACTGTATACCTAGTGTATACTTTTTCTTTTCTAGTGCTAAGTCCTTGCCATATTGCTCACCTTTTTCATATTCAGTAACTAATCATATCCCCAGCAGTTCTGTTATAGGTAATCCATTTATTTCTTAATGAGTTTAAGAATGAGATATTTGGATTGCCTTTTGCAACAATACACTAACTATCATGTCTAATTTTATCTGTTTCTTTGCTTATGCAAAGTGTCAGTCACAAGTGAGTCTTAGAGCTATTGCATAAATAGATTTCTATTGTCTAAAATTCCCAAGTCAGTAACACTTTATTAAATATTTATGAGTCTGAAAATGCAAGATAAATTATGGAATTAGATGGGTAACAAAGGTATTATTGTAGTCTTTCCATATTCTTAGAGGCTAATTTATAGAGGGGCATTCCAATAGACTGTTCTATGGATATTTATTCAATCACTAAACACTCTCCTCTTTTCTAAGTTCCTTTACATCATCTCTCTCTACTGAGAGAAGCAGCCTCATTTAGGTGCTTTGACCTTTTACTCTTCTCTCAAATGCCTCATCATCTCCTTTCCCACAGGAAGATTTGTCCATGACACAAAACTATATGGAGGCAGCTACAGGAGAAATTGCCATCTGTAGATGGGAGTAAGAAGAAAAGGGAGATAGCACAAATCAATAGCACTGGGAAGGAAAAGGCATTAACACTACAGATACAAAAGGGATTTAAAGTTCATAGGAGAGTAGTATGACCATATTGGAGCAATAACTTGCAATTTTAGATGAAATTGATAATTTTCTAACAAAACATAAATTATTAACCTAGCCTAGAAGAAATAGAAATCATGATTAAACCAGTAGTCATGAAAGAAATAAAATTAATGGTAAAATGTCTTGCCCCTCTTCCATACCAATCTCCAAATAACAGCAAGCCCTGATATTTATAGGCATCATTTATAAAACCTGTAAAAGCAGAAGATGCCTCTCTTAGGCAGACTGGGTCAGAAGCTTAAAACAGGAAATCTAACCAAACCACTTTATGCAGCTAGTGTAATTCTGATGTTAAAAATGGATATAAGGATAAGTATAATATTTTCTTATGTATGATTATAAAAACAACAACCTTAACATAATATTGACAAAGTATTTTCAGCAGTGTCTAAAAAAACGATAGCCAAGAGATTATACAAAAATGCAAGGATGGTTCAATATTCAGACATCTATAAAATTTGGAAAAAATTTCATAGGGTTTTCTTAATAGAGAAAAAGTATTTCATATAATTCAATACTGATTGTGATATAAATTCTTAGTAAACTAGGAATAGAGAAAGTTTTCTACTATTTTTTTATTTTTTATTTATTTTTTTATTTTTTTAAGTTTTCTACTATTTTGAAAAAAGATAACTATGAAAAACCTCCTAAAAATGTTATCATTATTTAGAACAACTTATAAACATTCCTATTCAAGTCAGCAGCAGGGTAAGAATTCCTGTGATTATCCCCATACTCAACGTTGTACTGGATGTGTCAGCCAACTTTAAAAGGCAAAAAAATAAGACTGCAAGAACTTCAAAGGAAAAGAAAAAAAAATACAAATAATGAAACTAAGTAGAAAATCCAAAAGAAGCATCAGATATATCATTAGAACAATTTAGACATGAGTTTGGCATGTTCACTAGTTTCAAGATTAACATACGTGAAATAGTAGCATTTCTGGAAATCAGCAATTAACCCGCGAAAATGTCAAAGAAAAAAACACACGCCATTTATTATAGGCATAATAGTGGCAAAGGGGAATTCAGTTGCAAATGGAAGTAGGTTTAAAATAAAGAGATAATCTTGGATTATCCAGAAGGTTCTGGTGTCATTACAAGTATCCTTCAAATATGACAGAAGGAGGGAGAAGAGTCAGTATCAAAGTGATGGCACAGGAGAAAGACTCTACCTGCCACTGCGGGCTTTCAAGATGGAAGGGGACCCTGAGCCCAGGAACGTAGGCAGACTTTAGAAGTTAGAAAAGATAAGAAAGTGGATTCTTCCTCACAGCTGCTCAGTGTGGAGGAAGATAATTGGCTTTTATTCTCTGGCTAAGGTTCCTATAAAGCTCACTGCTTTCTTTTCCTTTCAGTTTCCCACACTCAAAGGCCTGGAAGGCTTCCTAGCTATTTCCCTCCTTGAGCTCCTTGGGTTCTGAGAAATTAGGCTTATGTATGAGGCTCACTGAGCCCACAAGGGGAAGCAGACGCACAGGGATTTCTTCTTAGATTCCAGCCACTTGAAGACCCACTAACCATTTGAATCAGGACTGGCAGAGAGAAAGTTATTAACAGTGGAGAGGAAGGAAGCCCTAATGAAACTTGTCTTAAGTTCTTGTCCAGTGACCTAGTGACCACAAACCTACACTGACTCCACTGGCCCACTGTGTTGTCTTCACATTAATAAAACGTATGGAATTATTTTAAATTTGTGATTAAAGTGAAAACTCCTGTAATTTAAAGTTTTGATTCAAAAGTAATACAACCTCTCTTGGTTTGGGTGTTCCCAGAGCAGACCCTGAAATAAGGATTTGAGTGAAAATCACTTCTGGGGAAGTGATCCAAGGAAGCATGTTGAAGAAGTGAAGCCAGACAGGGAAGAAAAAAAGTCAGTGAAGGGTGTTTATGAAGAAGGAGCTGGCTTTGGGCAGCTGGGTCCCAATCCTGCTGGGGAGTCTCTGAGAGGGTTAATTCTTCAGAATTAACTCATATTGGAAGCTCCAGCCTAATGCTTTATCTTCAGAACTGTCAGTCTGCCCTGCAGAGTGAGCCAAGCATGCTCTTAGGATCCAAGAACTCCTCCAAGCAGAGGAATACTATTTTTTTATTCTTTTGAATTTAATTTTGTTTTCTGAATGGTAACTCTTTTACATAAATTCAAAACTATGCAAAGAGGGATAAGTAAATAAGTAAACTAAGATATGAGATATGTATATTCCTTTTCCCTTTTTTTAATTTTTAAAGAATTTTTTTTAATTTTTAATTTTTTTTTAAGATTTTATTTATTTATTTGTCAGAGAGAGAGGGAGAGAGAGCGAGCACAGGCAGACAGAGAGGCAGGCAGAGGCAGAGGGAGAAGCAGGCTCCCTGCCAAGCAAGGAGCCCGATGTGGGACTCGATCCCAGGACGCTGGGATCATGACCTGAGCCGAAGGCAGCCACTTAACCAACTGAGCCACCCAGGAGAGAGGTGCATAGGAGGGGCAGAGGGAGAGGGAGAGAGAGAGAATCCTGAGCAGGCTCCATACCCAGCATGGAGACCAACATGGGACTTGATTTTGTGACCCTGAGATCATGACCTGAGCTGAAATCAAGAGTCAGATAATCAGTTGACTGAGCCACCCAGGGCCTCGAAGATATATATATTCTTACTCTTCCCCCCACCTCTTTTTACACAAAATTCTTGGTATATATATTGTTTTATATTTTGTTGTTTTCACTTGACAGTATTGCCTATAAAAATCACTTTATTAGCAGTTCTCAGAACTTTTCCTAGTTTTGTTTATTTTTATAACTTTACATGATTTCATTGTGTTGAAGTATCAGGAGTTTTTTCAATAACATTTAGCCTATTTCTATATTTTATATTACAAAAGTATCACTTAAAATTATTACTATTAACACAAAATTATTATTACTTTTTCTAAGCATACCATAAACATATGTTGTTTTATAATTTTAGAGGTGAACCTTTAAGGTAAAATTTAGGAACTAGTATTGCTTGGTTAAAGCATATAGTTTTTTTTAGATATTACCATACTATTACCCATAAAGTTATACAATATTGCTCTCCGATATTATTATGTAGCAATTACTTTTCTACTCAGCCTTGCCAACAGAGTATGCTGTCAAATATTGACATATTTTTATCTAGTAGGTATAGTATACTTTAAATTTCCCTTACTCTGAGAATTCCATCTTTTTTTTTTTTTTTTTTTTTTTTTAGGCCAGAAAATTTTTTTTCTTTTTTGGGGGTCCAGTTTTTTTTTTTTTTTTTTTTTTTTTTTTTTTGGGTTTTTTTTTTTTTTTTTTTTTTTTTTTTTTTTTTTTTTTTTTTTTTTTTTTTTTTTTTGTAGGCCAGAAAATTTGTATACCTTTATGGAGGTCCAGTTTTTTTTTTTTTTGTACATTTTTTTCTATTGGGATTTTGTTTTTTTCTATTTCTCAATTTCTAAGAGCTTTTACATATTAAAGTGACAAATTGAAGATTTATTTTTCGTGGCACATAGCAAATATTTTGTTACTAGTCTTTTGATTTTGCTTTTTAAAAAGTCATGAGAAAATTTTTTCCTTTGATTTTATATTAATTATCAAATTTTATTGGATTTGGATTTGAAATCAGAATTAGAAAGGCTTTCCATGTATCTATGTTTTCTTCTAGTACTTGTATGGTTTTTTTTGTTTGTTTGCTTGGTTTTGTTTTTGTTTGTTTTAACATTTAGATACCTAATTCATTTGGAGTTTATTGTAGTATATGGTGTGAGGTAGGATTCACTTTTGTGTTTTTCCAGATGGCTACCCAATTTCTCCAACCTCAATTTTTCAAAAGCCCATCCCTTCCCTCAGTGATTTGAGATGGTACTTTTAACATATAACAACTTTCCATGGTGTTTGCATCCATTTCTGAATTTTCTCTTTTATTCTGCTAGTCTGTCAAATTGTGGACCAGTACCTCACTGTTTTAAACATAGAAAAGGCATCATAGTATATTTAAACCTGTATATTTAGCATGTTTAGTTAATCCATAACCACATAACTGTATTTAACTCAATAAAACATAATTTTCTTTACCTAACCCTTGTTTTTGTATAACTGGTATCTTCCTTCCAGCTTTAACAACAAATGGTGTTATGTTATCTCTGCTTATATAGCACTTCTAAATATTATATAACGGTGGACTTTTTAATGATTCCTTATGTTGATTGCCAAAACTCTTTCCAAAACAGAACATCTGATGCACAGCTCTCACAAAATTAAAAAGTTTTTTCATTAAATTTTTTAAAAAGGTGTTACTTTAGTAGCCAAAGGCTAATTAATTTATACTTCTTAGATCATTAAAATGGTTAGACATTTTCTTATATGTTCATTCACTAATTATCACTTCTTCTTTGTGACTTGCTTACATGTTGCCTTTTATTTCATTGACTTCGTGTTGATATATATGAACTTGCATATAAAGATATTAATCCTTCATCAATCATGCTTACTACAATGCTTACCCAGTTTATTAAATTTTTAATATTATTTGTATTTTGTCACACTGATACTTTAAACTTTAGGTTGAAAAACTGTGACTCTTGCTTTTATTATTTAGTAGTCATTTCTAAAGTAACTTCTCATTTAAGGGTTGATAGATATTTACATTTTTTAATGAATACATATTTATAGAAAATGTAAAAACAATTCTAACTTGCCAATGATTTCCATCCTTAGACTAATGTAAATTTGAAGCAGTAAATTTGGAGGCAGAGCAATATTACAGACACAAACTCTGACAGCTTTAAGAAGTGACATCTGATGAAAGGACAAGAGACTTTCTAAAAATATCACACAGAAATCCTCAAAATCATAGCAATTTAAGGCCATTGAAGGTAGAGCAAATACTTAGTAAAGTACCCTAAGCTGATGTTCATAAAAGTGATTGCAGAGTTATAAAAACATTAAATGATATTCAGGTTATCATGGAGAAAACAAATATATAAGACATTATTAGAAACATTTCTAACTCAAATATTGCTTAGAAGTGTAAAATCCCTAGCCAACCAGGAAAATTGGTTGTGAAGAATGACTTTGTTCCCAGGGTACCAGTTACATGACATTTTATAAAGATTATTGTCCCCTGTTTTATGTGACTTCCTAGATTTTAAGTTCCTTGGGAAAAAGTATCATGATCTACTCCTCAATTCCCTTTTAATGCCATGTATTAATAGGGACTGAATGCCAGCTGGGTACCAGTGTTTTATATACTTATTTTTTGAACCCACTTATTATCCCACTTTCCCAGGGAAAAAACAAAAACTTGGAGAGGTTACACTCTTTACCCAAGGTAGATGTTGAGCCCAGGACTCTCTGGTCCTCCCCAAATGGCTAATTCCTTTCTCATGACACCTGGCATAGTGTCATACCTAGACTTCATTTACTGTTTGTTAAGCAAATCAGAAAATTAATTATTTTTTTCCAGATAAATCTTCTGATTTTCTTTTTTTTTAAGTTTTTAAAATTTAATTTTATTTTTTCAGTGTTCCAAGATTCATTGTTTATTCACCACACCCAGTGCTCCATGCAATATGTGCCCTCCTTAATACCCACCACCAGGCTCACCCAACCCCCACCCTTCCCCTCCAAAACCCTCAGTTTGTTTCTCAGAGTCTGCAGTCTCTCATGGTTCCTCTCCACCTCCGATTTACCCCAATTTACTTTTTCCTTTCCTTCTCCTAATGTCTTCCATGTTATTCTTTATACTCTACAAGTAAGTGAAACCATACGATAATTGACTTTCTCTGATTGACTTATTTCACTTAGCATAATCTCTTCCAGTCCCATCCATGTTGATACAAAAGTTGGGTATTCATTCTTTCTGATGGCTGCTTATTTTCTATTGAATATATGGACCATATCTTCTTTATCCATTTGTCTGTTAAAGGGCATCTTGGCTCTTTCCGCAGTTTGGCAATTGTGGCCATTGCTGCTATGAACATTGGGGTACATATGGCCCTTCTTTTCACTATATCTGTATCTTTGAAAATTAATTATTTTAATTAATTATTGTTAATGAGAGGTTGGAAGTAAGTGACATAGTTTATAATTTTGTTGGAGAAATGAGACGTGCACATGAAATCAGATTCAGTCAAATCATAACTTAAAGTTCATTATTTTAGTTGCCTTTCTCAGAGCAACTGAATCAGCCTGGAAGGCTTTCCAAAGCAGCAATTAAATCCTTCTAGAATCTGAATGTATTCACTTTTAGAAGAATACAGTTCTCATCAGTTGACAGCAGGATCAAAGCAATATATAGTCCCAAACTAGATGGTTTTTCACTCTTCCCTGCACTGAATTCTTCTCTGGGACTGGTAATCTCTTAGTCTTGTTGATTTTAAAAGTGAAATGAAAGAATGTTCTTTGTCTTCAAAGCCCTCCCTGTCTATGGTTTGTTGTCAAATGTTCTCCTACGTCATTTTCCACATTCCATCTTGCAAAAATGTTTTTGTGGAGATGATGATTTTGCAAGTCACTTTTATACCTTTTCTATCTAATTGCTACCTAATTGTTGCCACCCCTCCCCCATTTTTAACAACTTTGGTGAGATATGACATCATATTTTATGAGGATTTAAAAACATGCTTACTTAGTAAGATGAAGCTATTTGCACACTCTTCCTTTGTACTTGATGAATTATTGCTTCAAAAACATATTTGGCCTTCTTTCTCACCATAAACCAGCTAAGCAAGACAGATAGTATATTAAAAAAGAGGTTAAATTTCCACATTCAGTGTAGGAAAACATACAAGATTTATGCAGTTTTGTGATGCAAAAGGTGAAAAGGTTGTCAGGGACTTTTCAAATGATTCATAAATCTGAGTGTCCAGGTGACAGAGGAGGGATGTGGCTAAGTCATTGGAGTCACTGATGAATTTCTCAGATTACAATACCATTTTCTCAGAGAATACAGCAAATGTCAAAACTGGTTACATTATCTGTGTTGATTTCATTTCATAGGAAGCTCCTTAATTAAGAAGGTGAACATAGGTAGTGTTCCCTCTGAGAAAACCAGTTCTGTCTCCCAGTTTTCAGTAATGCCTAATGTAGTAAGCAGAACACAGTGGGTCCTCAGTCAATAACAAATATTTGCAAATACAGTCAGTGATAAGGGGAAAGAAAATATTCTATTTTTCCACATTCTATCTTCTAATTTATACTAAAATACCTCTTGTCTTTTCTCTTCCCCATTTTCCCCATTTTATTTTATTTTTAATTTAAATTCAATTAATTAACTTAGAATGTATTATTAGTTTCAGAGGTAGAGTTCAGTGATTCATCAGTCTCATAAAATATCCAGAGTTCCTTAACTCTAAGGGATTGAACTCATTTAGGTCTCCTTTATCCATGCAGTGCCTAATTCTACCAGTGTTGATTTAGACGATAATCAGTTGAACATGTGAAATGATGGGTGTAGGAAATCATGAAGATGCAAACATGAATTAGCATTAATTGGACTTAGATGGGTGAATATGGGGAAGACGGAATATTAGGCAAGGTTAATGACTTGCCTGATGAAGTTGGTGAGAATGTGTAGTGTTCTTAGGAAATACTCAGGTAGATGATGATTACTCAAGTAGAGTGTGTGTTGGAGGGGTGGGGAAAAGAGTAGGGGAGCACTGAGGGCAGAAAAAATGGCTAAGAAAAACTATGCCAAACTATAGTTTAAATATTATTTGGTTATAACATGCCTGCTTAAATGGTTTTCAATTCAATTCAGTTTGTTTTGGATTCTAGAAAAATATGCTTTGTGTGAGTTGTTCTGCCAAGTATTCCATTAAAACTTCATAAAATGAATAGAAAAAAAGCTAGGTACCTATTTTCATTAATATAGGCTGAGTATAGGCTAAGCCTGGGAAAGAAAAATAAGGTTCTTAATTGACCTTTGATTTATTCAAGACCATTGTGAAGATTGATACTTTTTAAATGGCACATTAATGGGGGCTTCTGGGTGGCTCAGTTGGTTAAGCCACTGCCTTAGGCTCAGGTCATGATCCCGGAGTCCCTGGATCCCTTATCCAGCTCCCAGCTGTGTGGGGAGTCTCATTCTCCCTCTGACCTTCTCCCCTCTCATGCTCTCTCTCACTCTCTCTTTCTCAAATGAATGCATAAAATCTTTTTAAAAAATGGCACATTAACAAAATAAGCCCCATAAATTTAGTCCAGCTCAATCACACAGCTCAGAATATTGTTTTGTTTTTGTTTTTTTTCATTTAGGTGAACTCAACTGATGAAACATCAAAATAGCAAATCCTAACTTGCTACAAATCACTATTCTCACAACACACTCTCCATAATATTGTATAGGTGTTGGTGTTTGCATTAATAATAGTAGTAGTGTAGTAGTACTAGAAGTAGTAGTAGCAGCGAAGGTCATGGTGATGACAGATGCAGGCAATGTGTTGTTATTGCTACTTACACTACTCTTTCTCCATTACCTTTCCATTTTCACACATCCTTGTTTGGTCCGGTACCATTCTGGGTGTTTGTTTCATAAGGATTTTCTGTAAACATCACAACCACCTAACTAGGCAGATGGTACTTTTCCATCTTTGCATAAGTACAGACTGTAACTCAAAACGCTTAAGTAATATACCTACAGTATATACAACTATATATGTCCCAGAGAACCTTCACATTGCCATCCATTGGTATATCTCAAAGAATATAAACCAGTTTAGACATGACTTAATCAAAATATGATTAGTAGCTCTGGAGAAGATAAACATAAGCACTTCTTAAAGAAATATAAATGTTTGTTATTTGTACCATTGATGACCTCATTAGCATCAATGAGACTTTTCCTAATGATACTAACCTTCAGTTACTCTTTTTTTTCCCTTCTTTAATTTACATTGCAAATATGGCCAAGACTACTAGTTGAGTCACTAATTGCTCTGTAGCTATTGATGAAGGTATTGAGGACCTTTCTAGATTGTGTGCATTATTTAGGGAATTTAAGGATCTGTGATCACTCTGATTAGGTAACATGTTGAGTGTTTAGGTTTTCAGTAAACATGCTTTGTGGGATTCACTAAGCTCATGTTTGTGAGGTTCCTGTCCTTATGAAACGATACAGCAATAAAGTAAAGATTGGGAATAAAGAATGGTACCTCTGAAGGCCTATTACCTTGGCCACTGTCATAATAGTAGTCAGATTTGGAATTTATGTGAGGTCTATGGGTAAACATTGCTGGCATGATTTGCCTTCTGAGGTGGTGACATTTCCAAGCCAAGCCAAAATTGAATTGTTATTTCCTATCTAATCTAAGAGATGTATTCTCTTTATCTTTTAGGATTCCAAAGTGGCTTTACAAAAACATAATACAAAATAGTTCAGAAGTGCTTTTTTTCCTTACCGTAAGGGTAAATGATGGGAAAATGACATAATTACCAAAATTTTACACTTGCTAAAGATAATTGTGTAATTAGGAATAATTTGAAGGCATAAAGTAGAAAATGTCATTTTAGAGGTTTCTAGCATGTTTAAAAGACCATGTTAAATTTCTAAGTGGAATTATCACCCATAATATGTAAATATAGTTAGCAATAAGGGTCACTTAACTTACTAATAAGTAAATGTCTTAAAAATGAGTTGGCAAAAAGACAGGTCATTTTTCTCCTCTCTTGAGGAAAGTTTATTAGTAAGAAAATGAGACAAAATATTTAAAGAATTCAATTCTACTGACTTCCTTCCATTAGAATTAAATTTTATAGGAGATAGGTATCGACAAATACAGTTTTGTTGACCCCATAACCTGTACTCTTGACATAATTACATTGAGATAGGATTGATCGTTAAATAAGTTGGCCATTTTCATATAGATGTGGTGGGGAACGACCCAATTCTGTGCCAATGGTTTACATTTGTATATCACGATGGGCTTTCAGAGACTGGATAATTTATCACTTTTTACAGGCTAAATTGAAGATAAAAATATTCTCTATATGTAGCATAGTTTTGCAAAGTGTGATTTACCTGTGTCAGAATTTCCTGGAAAATTCTGCTGCAGAATCCTGACCCTTATTCTGGACCTTGAATCAGAATGTTGGGATAGGTCACCTTTTTACCAAACTCCTGGCTGATCTTAAACAATCTATATTTAATAACCATATTCTTGGCATACATATTATTCTTTGATGTGTCCTCTACTATTAATCTGGGACTAAGTGAACATTGATTGTATAAGATTTAAGCATAATAGGAATTTAATTTAAATAAATTTCTATCACAGAATTGTGGAGTTAACAATAGTATCAATCACATATCAAACATCTGAGTATAAAATCATGTCTTCTGGCCATTTGAGATCTGTAATTCTCACAGAAGCCGTGTGTGGTGGATGATTCTATTCCCATTTTATATGTAGAAGACAGGTTAGAGCGGCTGAATAGCTTGGATAAGGCCACATGTACAGTAAGAGATGACATTAGGATTTATATCCAAATATGGCCTAGTCCAAAGCTCATAATGGGATTACAGTGACAAGGTGCCCATTTATGAATTCACAGAAGTACCACGAGTTCATATGACACCTTTATATGAAGTAGAAAAAGTTACTCATCCTTCAGAAAGATATAGCCCATGCTGGGTTGCATGAACAGAGATTTCACCTCTCCTCTTTCTCTCCATCATGTCCCTGTGCCATGAGGAACCGGAATCACCATAGGTGGTGGCCTAGGTGATGCTTTTAGGGAGAATTCTCAGGCTCCATAATATGTTATAAACACAAAATGCATGCTAACAGACTAAAATCCAGTAAATGTCATAGGCATGAAAATGGGGTAAAATTAGAAGATAGCTTATTGATTGCCCAACTCTGTTGATTTATTTCAGCTGTCTTTGGGTTTCTTGTGAGATGGAGTGACTTTCCATTCCTATTTTGTGATGGAGGATACCAGATGATCTCAACCTTTTAACTAGAGTGTAGCCTAGGTTGACTGGGTTTTGTTTACATCTATACTATGTCCACTATCTTATTAAAATTCAAATTATGACACTTGTAATACTAAACAGCAGTAATATGTATAGAATATTCAAGGTCTAACTGGACCTTTTCCTATCGCTATATTTTTGCTAATAGTTTCACATGACCATATATTATTAGTATTTTTAAAAACATACAGCTCATGCAATACACTTAAATCCTTTTCATACCTCTCTTACCTCACCTTTTAGATACCTTACTATGTATTTTTAAAATATTTTATTTATTTATTTGAGAGAGAGAGAATGAGAGAGCACATGAGAAGGGGCAGGGTCAGAGGGAGAAGCAGACTCCCTGTAGGGAGTCTGATGCAGGACTTGATCCCAGGAACTCCAAGATCAGTACCTGGGCTGAAGGTAGTCGCTTAACCAACTGAGCCACCCAGGTGCCCCATATCTTACTATATTTGATTCAAGTTTTCTTTATTCTGTCTACTAGGACTCATCTCAGAAAACCAGGCAAGATTTCAACCATTCCATTAAAAAAAAAAAAAGAAAGGCAGCTTGTAAAATTTAGATGAATTTTCTTTAAAAAAAACCTGTCATGGAAAGACATTAATTTTTCAGACAAAAGACATGGCTAAATCTTCAGCACATACTGCTGTTTGAGCCAAAGATGTTATATAAATAAACTATACTAGTGTTAAGCGCCTACTGTGTGTCCTGTACTGTCTCAGGTCTTAGCAAGTTTTTAGCTCATTAAATTTAATCACCATAGTTAATTCTTCTGGAGATTGCATTCCAGGGGATAGGTGATATACTATGGCCACTTCAGTACAGACCTGTCACCATTCTTAGAAAACGGCATCGCAGGAGATAATTTCGCTACTGCATCAGCCATGGAAATTGCCAACCTGAAGTTCCTGGAGAGTCATAGGAGAGGTTCCCTGTGTCCCTGTTTCCTTAGAGAATCACCCTTTTCTTTTGCCTTCTCTTTTATGTTAGAAAAACAGAATCAGGTTTTTTGTAGGGGCTTTTATACCCCTCCTCCCCAGGGTGCCTGTTCTCACTGGTGTATGTTTCTCATCCTTTTGTTGCATTTCCTTCCTTTGAAATAGAGCTAATGAAATCAGAGTTTGTTTTGATGGACAAGGATTGATGGATACTAACTTGACTGGACAGAGCATGAAATATGTTTTAAAAGTTTTTCCTCCCCACATCTCAATATAGCTTTCTTAAAATTAGATTTTAGGATAAAAAAAATAGGTGTCTAGGAAAACCTTAATGTTTTTAAGCATTAGATATTAGTGTAGGGCCTGTCTTAGAGCCACTATTGAAGACCACAGGGATTCTACTTATATGAAAGAGAAGGCAACTCATGGGATTATATTTCCTGATTGTTTTCTAAGAACTCACTTTGATTTTTTTCTGAGGATTCTACTAGAGATGGCTACTCTAATGTTGAAAGCAGATACCACTTTATTTACTCTTATTGCACAGATCAGCATCAGTAATAAATTTATGAATGTCTTGTGATGAATATCACGGGGAAACTATCTTCCTGTCATCTTTAAAGATTAACAATATTCAACTTATTTATATTAGATACATATCTATGTACCAATTCCATGATGCTGTGTTAGTATTTGATTTTTAGGAATATTACACATGATCTGTATGTTTCTATGTAACTTATTTCTTAAGAGTTCAAATAGTAATTTGATTCTCGATTGAAGTTCACTCACTGCTCTATTATAGGTCAGCAATATCTTACACATTTGATTTCTCTGGAGATGTGGGATAGATCAATGGAATAGCACTGAGCTCCAGAGAAAAGTGTGATAGAAATATTGTTACATTATTATGTATTTTGAAAGTTGAAGTTGAGAATAATTTCAAGGAACATTACTGTCTTTCCGAGGCTGTATCTTATTAATAATTCATTATAATTTAGAATACAAAGTAATTTTGTATTTCTTACACTCAATATAGCTCCAACATATTTTCTACTACATCTTCATAAGCTTCACTTGAGATTTCTATTCAATTAGCAAACCCATTTAGGGCATTAATTATTTGTCAAACACTGCACCAGATAGAATGCAGGGTATTATGATGAACAAGGCATTATTTCCTATTTGGGAAGATAAGAAATGCATATTAATAATCAA
This sequence comes from Mellivora capensis, assembly GCA_004024625.1. Classification (NCBI taxonomy): domain Eukaryota; kingdom Metazoa; phylum Chordata; class Mammalia; order Carnivora; family Mustelidae; genus Mellivora; species Mellivora capensis. The sequence continues at coordinate 44,860 of PISX010001556.1, read as the reverse complement.
AGACAAAATTGAAAGTCCTGAGCTACAAGTTTTGCATAAAAATGTTTAAAAGTTCAGTTACAGTGAGATTACTTACAACTTGAAGCCACTCCTCTCCTAAATGGCTCCCCATCTCCTGTCCCATCAGGGGACTTTATTTTGCATGTGGAAAATTTTACCCAAGTTTGCTGAACTGTTTCACTCATCTCTTCTTTTATACTTTAGTTCTCTTTTCATCTAAGAGAGGATAATAATACTTTCTTTTGTACACTCATTCTTATATTGTTTCCCAAGCATCACTTTGAAAACAGAAATGCTCTGTCTCTCAAACCTGCCAAGTATTTTTATATTCCGCCTTTTAAATGACTCCTAAAATTTCACCTCATGCACAAAATCTTTTGATTTGATTAGAGAAGTAGATATGGATTTTCCTGCTGCTCACCAGTTACAACAAACACCCAATTTCTTTCTCTGATTTCCTGAGACATATATTCAATAAGTTTATTTAGTACCTTTTATGTGTTGGGAACATAAATGAATCTGGCATGAGTTTCTGAAACATTGATAAAGAAAACAGGTGTGGGGCGCCTGGATGGCTCAGTGGGTTGAGCCACTGCCTTCAGCTCAGGTCATGATCCCAGCGTCCTGGGGTCGAGCCCCGCATCGGGCTCTCTGCTCAGCGGGGAGCCTGCTTCCTCCTCTCTCTCTGCCTGCCTCTCTGCCTACTTGTGCTCCCTCTCTCTGTCAAATAAATAAATTAATTAAAAAAAAAAAAAGAAAACAGGTGTATGAACAATAGAGTATAATATGACATGGTCAGTGCAGTGTATATTCAAGGTGCATTATAAACACAAAGAATAGAATGCCTAGCTCTGGAGGAACTGATGAGTAGGACAGTGCTAGAAAGAGAAGAAAGAGAAAGTCACTAAAGGAACGAATCCATTTATATGAAGGGAGTGAAGCATGGAAAAACGTGTATACATGGGTCAGATTTGTGGCAGGCTCTGTATTCTGTACCACAACAGCTGGGTTTAAATAGGATACTACATGTAAAATGCTTAATGCAGAGCTTTATCCACAGAAGGCAAGAAAAAAAATATTCACTATTATTGCTAAAATTACTATTGCTTATTTTCAATCATAATAACCCAGTAAGAAATCTGGAGTCATTGGAGAATTTTTTTAAGATTTTATTTATTTATTTGACAGATAGAGATCACAAGTAGGCAGAGAGGCAGGCAGAGAGAGAGGAGGAAGCAGGCTCCCCGCTGAGCAGAGAGCCCGATGCCGGCCTTGATCCTAGGACCCTGGGACCATGACCTGAGCCAAAGGCAGAGGCTTTAACTCACTGAGCCACCCAGGCGCCCATCATTGGAGATTTTTAAGCAGAGAAATTAGTAAGTAGATACTGAAATATTGCTCTGACAAATTTGTAGAGTATGGATTGGAAGGAGAAAGATTGAGAGGGGAAGAAGATCAGTTAACAATTTTAACAATAATGAAGACAAGATACAGTTTAGGTTCTAATTGCATGAATGTGAGAATTAACCTCTTTGTATCTCAGTTCCCTCATCTATAAATATAGGAATTATAATAGTATCTATTTTATAGGATTGACATGAGGATTAAATGAGTTAATATTTTCAAAGTTCTTATAACAGTGCCTTGTAAGAATGTGTGTTTGTTAAACGAACTTCAAGCAGGTGAATATTGTTTGTATGTCTTTTACATATATGTGACTTCTAGACTGTTAGTAATTGGACATGAGTTGTATCTCTGCCATAATCCTCTACCGAGGCAGTAATGAAGAACTGTTCATTTGAGTTGATTATACTTATAATAATATTCCATACTCCTCTAGTCAATACTCTCAAAGAGAGAGACAAGTCTTGATTTTCTGAATCAAATACATAACAATACCTTGACTACTCTTCAGTGATGGCAAAATCCTTCTTGAACATATCATGTAATAGTCATTGTAGTACCTCACAGGTACACATATTTTAAAGGTTATGTGCACATAAGTGTAAAATGATTTTGTTGTCATCAGTGATTCTTTTGGAACTCAAATGTGCTCCTAAGAAGAGACCATGAGCTATAGTGTTCTAGACATACCAGTCATAAATCAAATTATAGATTTTAGCAAGTAAATTGTGATGTGTAATTTTATGGCATACTACTCCTAAGTCTAATTAAATGAAACACCTGTTGGTAACTGAATTTTGGGTTGTGAAAAGACTTGGTTGACTTGGTCTAATACTCCAATTTTAAAGGTAAGATTATTGGTGATTGGGAAAAAAAATGCAGGTGAAATCTGTCAGAGGACTTATGCAAGGTCAGTTGGCTTGAAATTCTTTGGATCACTCTTTCTTTGCTTTTCATTGTCATTTAGATATCTAGGAGGGCTTCTCTATCTCAGAATTATTGATATTTTTGGTCACATAATTCTTTTACTATAAGGGAGCTGATCTGTAGATCAATGGCTTGACATTGCAGGATGGTTAGTATTCCTGGCCTCTACTCATTAGATACCAATTGTGCTAACTGAAAACATCTCTTGGTTTTTTCAGTTGTCTTCTGTGGAGTAGGGGGCAGACCCCTCCTCACTGAGAACAACTGTTCTAAATGATGACTAATAGACACTAGAAAGTAATTTTCCTGAGTCATGCATATGTTCAGGTCTCATCTCAACAATTATAGTTTTTTACCAACCTTCTTTAGGGAAAAAAAATTATCTCTTGCAGATAGTATGCTTCAAGTATTTTCTTCCAAATTATTTTATTGGCTTATTAATATTTTAGGTATTGCATTTGGAAAGTTTACCAGATAAAACCTATTGTACCATCTGGTTGACCATAAAGCTAATTTCTTCATTTCTGTATTTATTCTTATGAATGTTGGTGCAATTTTTTCTTTGTTTCAAGTTTTTATTTAAATTTGTTAGTTAATATCTAGTGTAATATTAGTTTCAGGAGTAGAATTTAGTGATTCATCACTTACATATAACACCCAGTACTCACCTGAAGTGCCCTCCTTAATATCCATCACCCATTTCGCCCATTCCCCCACCCTCCAGCAACCCTGTTTGCTCTCCATAGTTAAAAGTCTGCCTTATGGTTTGTCTCTCTCTTTTCTTCCCCCATGTTCATCTGTTTTGTTTTGTAAATTCACATATGAGTGAAAACACATGGTATTTATCTTTTTCCGACTTATTTCATTTAGCATAATACACTTCAGTTCCATCCATGTCATTGCAAATGACAGCATTTCATTCTTTTTAATGACTGAGTAATATTCAATTTTACACACACACACACACACACACATCCCACATCTTTATTCATTCACCAGTCAGTGGAAATTTGGACTCTTTTCATAATTTGGCTATTGTAGATAATGCTGCTATAAACATTGGGAAGCATGTGTCCCTTTGAATCAGTATTTTTTATCCTTTGGGTGAACAACTAGTAATGAAATTGCTGGACCGTAGTGTAGTTCTATTTTTACCTTTTTGAAGAACTGCCATAGTATTTTTCAGAATGGCTACACCAGCTTGTATTCCCACCAACAGTGTAGGAGGGTTCCCCTTTCTCGCAACACTTGTTGTTTCCTGTGTTGCTAATTTGAGCCATTTTGACAGGTGTGAGGTGATATCTCATTGTAGTTTTGAGTTGTATTTCCTGTTTTTAAAAAAATAATCTCTTTCTACTTTATTTTGTTTCTTTTCAGAGTTGATTAACTTAAATCTATACCTATTATATTTACAATGCTTACGACTAGAATGGTGTTCGATTAATTTTGTCGAATGTATGAATTTATGAAAAATGGACCTCACTTTTATCTATGGTGAAAGAGTGAATCTGTGGTGAAAGAATTACCTTTCAATTCTTTTGCAAAAAGGATCTGCTTCTTTTGTATTATTTTATTTATTTTTTAAAAGATTTTATTTATTTATTTGAGAGAGAGAGAGAGAACATGAGAGGGGAGAGGTCAGAGGAAGAAGCAGACTCCCCGCTGAACAGGGAGTCCAATGTGGGACTCAGTCCCAGGACTCCAGGATCATGACCTGAGCTGAAGGCAGTTGCTTAACCAAATGGGCCACCCAGGTGCCCAAAAGGATCTGCTTCCTACTTAAAAAAAAAGAGTGCATATACTCCTCCAGGCCTTGTTAACAAGTGAGCATTTCCAAGCTGCTTTTTATTTTTATCAAAAATGTAGGACTCTAGTGGGTCTAAAAATAGTAGAAGAGCATTAGATATGAAGCCTGTGAAGTTCTAACAAAAAAAGCCTTTATTTTCCAAATGGATGAGAATCATGATAAGCCATTCATATTCACAGTGTAGTACTACCTTATTATCAGAACTTCTCCTATGTGAATATTGGGTCTGGACTGTTTCACTGTGGTATTTGACTTAAGAATATCTTCTTTATGCCCTTCACTGGTCCAGCTGGTTTATTGCTTTGGAAGTTTCTAGGAATACATCACCTATCTTTACTATACCTCATTTTGTAGGGCAAAGGGTACTTATAATGCATTTCTGGATTGTGATTTTCCAATAACTACCCCAATAGTACTTAATTGAGAAAATATAATACTGATATATTTAATACCAGGTTTACTAATTGATCTGTGTATAATATCTCAATCCCCCAGATAGACACTCATTCATAAAAAGTCTTGAACATTCCTTAGTGCAAGGATAGAGTCAGAAGTTACTCAGCAAATCTAGATTCTCTTCATGAATGGTATTTTTTAAATGTATTTAATTATACAGGGGTCCCTAGGAAGGTCATTCTAAGGACTGAGACAGAGAGAAGGCACTTAGCAATTTTTGTCCAAAAAAATAATTAATGAGTAAATAAATTTAGGTTTTAGTTTTGTCATTTTCACAATGTTCAGGGATTTTATTCCATATTCAAAGTGATATGGGGCTTTAAAAATAGCTTTTATGTAGTTTGGTTGTATTCCATAATTTTCTAGAAACACTAACTGCATGGACCAGATGGTTGGTTTCACTTTCTGTGTAAAATTCTGTCTGTTCTTTTTTATAGTATAAATGTTAAGCATATCAATGGGACCTCATGTGCTAACTCTTTGAACAAAGCCCCTCGTCCAGCAGTTGGCCTGACATACAGGTTAAAAAATACAGGGACGGGGCACCTGGGTGGCTCAGTGGGTTAAAGCCTCTGCCTTCGGCTCAGGTCATGATCCCAGGGTCCTGGGATCCAGCCCCGCATCCGGCTCTCTGCTCAGCAGGGAGCCTGCTTCCTCCTCTCTCTCTCTGCCTGCCTCTCTGCTTACTTGTGGTCTCTGTCTGTCAAATAAATAAATAAATAAAATACAGGGACAAGAGAAGAATATTTCAACAAAAGAAATGCACACCAAATTCTGAGAGATGGCATTGTTATTGCCGAGATACACTGATGGTATATATTATTCACTACTCTGTCCCTAAAACTTAGAAGAGTGTCTGGATCGTAAAAGGCCTTCAGTGGATATTTGTTTAGTGAATGAATAAATGTCGAGTACAGAAGAACATGTGTTCTGTAAGCACCGGACTTTGACGGACATGGGTAAGTATGTCGGAGGGACGAAGAGTATATTCCTCACCAGTGACCTTCCAGGAATAACTGGCAGCTTCTCCAAACCACTTTGATTTTAAGCTCATCGTTGTATGAAAACAGGAGCATCTCAAGACCTAGTATTTTATTACTGGCCTTATAACTTATTTAGGTTTTATTAAATCCTTAATATGGGTATTCATACTATCTTTGCTTCAAATATAAGATAATAACTATACTGAGCATATTACTTGGCTCTTTCATAAAACACTCATATTCAAGACCTGTTTTTATCCTCATAACAATCCAATGAAAGGAGTTTTTATATACTCCTTTTAACACGTGAAGAAACAAAAGCTGAGTCAACTGATTTGTGCGTGATCACTAGTACAAGCTAAAACATACCAATCCTCAGACTCCATCTCCAGGTTTCTTATTTCAAATTTTATCCCCTTTCCACAGCATGCTGTACCAGTGACCAGCTCCTGTGATTCTTTTTGTAATTACCACTTATGACCGTAGATTCTTAAGTCTTGCAGAGCTCATTAGGATATGCTGTCTGTGTAGCAAAAATGCAGAGCACTGATGTTTAAGTTATAGTAGCAACGCAGTTATGAAGTGATAGCGGGGATGATGGATACTGCTGTTTTCAGGAGTCCGTTTTAAAGTCACAATGTGAAATGAATTGTGATCTAGAAATTTAGAAGTATGTAGTAGTTCATTTCATTTGGTCTTCGTTTGTCTCTTTATGAACGATAGTGTTTTACTTAGGGTCCTTGTGGGAAAATAACATTCACCATAGATGGTCAAAATGAAGAGACTTTTAGGAATGAATCCCTGTCAGGACAGAGAAAAACAGGGAATGATCCTCTGGGGGTCAGGGCAGTGGATAGCAAATGATTTTTTTTTTAAGATTTTATTTATTTATTTGACAGAGAGAGACACATCGAGAGAGGGAACATAAGCAGGGGGAGTGGGAGAGGGAGCAGCAGGCTTCCCTCTGAGCAAGGAGCCCGATGTGGGGCTCTATGCCAGGACCCTGGCATCATGACCTGAGCCGAAGGCAGATGCCCAATGACTGAGCCATCCAGGTGCCCCAGCAAATGATTAATAATGAAAACAAATACTTATTATGAGGATTGTATAATTAGTTTTCGAGCATTATCATTATCTGTAACTATAATCCTGTCTGTCTGTATAACTTTCTTCAGATAGTATATGGTACAATTGGATAATAGATTTGGTATTATACAAACATCATTCTTAATGTGTAATTTGACCCTGCAGAATTTAGTCTCTCCATGTAAGACTGTATAATATTAAATAGCAAATATAATGTTCTATGATTTTTGAAAGAAGAAAATATGAATACTGTGATCACACCATAAACTCTTGAATATCAGTTGGCGTCTGACAACAGTTATTCCTGGTGGCTTATTTTCCATGAGGTTCTGCCATTTCACAATCTTGTTGCATGAAAACACACTTTGTGCCATGGCCATTCTAGTCCTGTCACTTCTAAGAAGCCTCAACAAATCCTTAGTGTATAGTAATACTATTTTTATGTTGTCCACTGCTTTCTGTCAGTGATGGAAAGCTTCTGAGTTCCTGAGTTTGTTCTGGTCACGGATCAGTGGCAGCTCTCAATAGGCAAAAATCAATTCTGTCAACAAAAGGCACTGCCTTGGGAAAGAAAACTTCTCTGCTAGAACCAGAGGGCAACACCTGGAACAAAGTCACCTTCAAAGACATGGCTCTGTGTTTTGCTTCTTTCCATATATGACAGACTATTAAAGCCTAAATGAAATGTTCCAGGAGATAGTGTGAGATAAAATATACCATGGGGTGTTTAGCGGAGAATTTAGAAAAGGAGGTAGCTACTAGTTATGTTTTCGTGGGAGCTTATGGTATTAATCTTCAAATGAAATGTTTCCTATTAACCAAAAAACAGTTCATATAAACTTTGGGGCACCATCTTGGGGAGGGGGGCATTTTTATCTCTTCCTTGTTATTTGTTTGTGATGTTAATTCTGTCTGTAAAGAAATTCCTAGTTTCCAACCAACGTTTGATGAAATGCATTTAATCATTTTTCTACATTTTCCTTTTAATTATTTTTACTTTTGGCCTTAAATTTGCATTATTCTGTCAGTCAAGTTGTATTATATTAATAGTTTATTTATTTTATATGCATTCAGGAATCAAATTTTGAATGGCAATATTCTCTCAAATGAACTCTTTTCTATTCCATATCTTTGAGTATGTAGTTTATAGTACTTAATTATCTTTATAGTCTAAAGCATGCTAAATGATTTACAGCCTAGAAGAAAGGGTATCCTCCCTCACAACTGAGCTTGGAATGTACCTTTGGATTTTAAGGTGCTAGTTATATAGTCTGAAATATATCTCTCAGTCTCCGTCTTAGTTGTCAAATGCAAAAAAACAATAAAGAGGTCATTAGCAAATTTTGTGTTATTTTGGGTATGATTGTTATATGATTATAAATACTGTTGTAAATATCAAATTGGTATATATTTAAATGCAATAAAATGCCACTCAATATACTAGAATACATTATGATAATCGTTAATTTAAAACTTAGGAAGATTTTATTTATCTTATTTTTTATTTTTCAAAGATTTTATTTATTTATTTGACAGACAGAGATCACAAGTAGGCAGAGAAGCAGGCAGAGAGAGGAGGAAGCAGGCTCCCTGCTGAGCAGAGAGCTGATGCGGGGCTCCATCCCAGGACCCCGGGATCATGACCTGAGCCAAAGGCAGAGGCTTTAAGCCACTGAGCCACCCAGGCGCCCCAAAACTTAGGAAGATTTTAAATGTTAAGTTATTCTCTTCCAAGGAGACAGGATGTAAAGGAACATTAGAACTTTAGTTAAGATACTCTTTTCTAATCCAGTATTGAGCTTGGCTGACAATGTATATGAAAGCTCCTAAGAGCTCAGTCATTACGGAATGAGAAATCTGCAAGCCCTGGACCAGGGAATGAGGGAATGGAATGAACTGATTCAGATGGACTAGTCTAGGGGAGTATGTGAACCAGCCAACCCTGAAAAGCAGAGGAGATACATGTATATATGTGAATGTGTGTGTGTATATATATGTATATATGTATACATGTATATGTATATATACATACATATGCACACATATATATAAACCCATCATAATTTGAAAATATCATAAACCAAAGATACATTTAATACTCCTAACCTACAGAATATCATAGCCTAGGCTAGCCTACCTAAGACGTCCTCAGAACACTCAGATTAGGCTACAGTTGGGCAAAATTATCTAACACAAAGCCTATTTTATACTAAAGTGTTGAATAGTTCATGTAATTTGTTGAACACTGTATGGAAAGTGAAAACCAGAATGATTGTATGTGTACAGAGTCATTGTAAGTGTCTTGGTTGTTTATCCTCATGATCACGTGCCTGACGAGGAGCTGAGGCTCACTGCCCCTGCCCAGCATCACAAAAGTGTTGTACTGTGTATTGCTAGCCTGGGAAAGGATCAACATTCATAGTGCAGTTTCTACTGAATGTGTATTGCTTTTGCACTACTGTAAAGTCGAAAAATTATGAGTCAAACCATCATAAGTCAGGACCGTGTGTGTGTGTGTGTGTGTGTGTGTGTGTGTGTGTGTGTGTATGTAATTAGATATAGAAATGGAAAGCATTACCAGTAAGGAAATGTAAATAATTTGGGTAACTTGAAAAAGATACCGAGGAAAAGTAAGGATTATGGAGTGCCTTCACTATTCATTTGGCTTTTGGTACATCTTGTTTCATGTAAATCAAACAATAATCAGCAAATTTTGGCTTTTAAAAATAAGTTATGAATAATTAATAGCTTAATTCTTAAGTTATGGATAATAGCCTATTATAAATATCTTCCTTAAGTGTGCAGAGCTAAGAACTGGCTTGCCTGGGATTCTTACCCAGGTCAGTCTTTGGAACCATTAAGTTCTGCCCTCTTGCCCCACCTTGAGCAGAAAGAACGTGTTGGAGATCACAGAAGGAGCCCATGCAGTGACATTTGCCTAGATACAGGTAGAAGTGTTTGCCTATTGTTTGAGATAGAAGGCAGTTGGAGAAGACTAAGGGATGGAAATATGTTATGGTTAAAGTAGGGTGATATGGGAGAATTAGTGAGAAGTTTTAGATCCCAGGATCAGCTTAGTGAGGTAGAGTACAGTGGCAACTCATATTGTTCCAATGCTCAGCTATGCGTAAGGCTATTTGTACAAAGCCTTCAGTTACCAATTTCAGGCATATGTAGCATCAGTAGGATCCTATTTTTTGACTTTCCTATTTTTCTAACCTAATCAAATATCTCTTGCAATGGCCTCAGGGCAGCAGATCAAAGTGACTGAATAAGAGTACTGTGATTATTTTCCCTCCAGCTAAAACACCCCCACGTAAGGTCTGCTGGGTTTATGTTGGCCATATTTACAAGTCAAAGACAATAACCTCCCTAAATCTGTGTATTTAATTTAAGTGGATCTAAATGTCTCCCAAGACAAGGAGTTGAAGGGTATGGAACACACACTGTTTCAATTCAGACTCCAAATATGTTATTTCCTTGAGCTCATTTGCAAAATACAATTATAAAATGCCTCAAATTTGGATACTGATTGATTTTCTATGTATCTAGAGGTGAAAGATGCATTATTTGTATAGCTGCATTTATTTTATTATAACTTTTAATAGATGGTAAATAAATTATAACTTTTTATGAAGAGAAGGAAGTAAAAAAAAAGGCTGAAGTAAAAAATCATTATATCCCAAATTGTTCCTCATTATTGCAAGTCAGGCACAAAATATTCTATTCTGTATGAAGAGCACACATTCAATTCAATGCATATAACACCGTTAATTGAAATGTACTTATCAGATATATGGTAAATATTAAAGAATGTATAAGTTGGCAGCTACCATGTTATTAGTAATACACAAATGAAATGAAAGAAGGGCTCAGAGGAGATTTAGAGACAGAAATGAGTCCCATGATTACCTAATTTGACAATCCTAGTGATGATTAAAAGAAAGGAACCTGTTAGAACTCAAAAGGGATGTGATGTGGTTATGGTGAATAATCAGTTCCAAAGCTAAATGTTTTCACATCTGAATCACAGAGCTCTTTTTATTTTCCATCAGATTCTTCATAACCTCCCTCCTTCTCTCTCCCCTCAAAAGGATACTAAGATGCAGTTTACACAAAACACTGTGTTTTGTGTATGTGGGTATTACATATGTATGTGGATCCATGAATGTGTTGCCCAGTCCCTTAGGCAGGTTAAAAGCCCTATACTTCTAAATTATGCCTTTATTTCTTCATTATAGCTATAGATCACTGAAAATGTGCTGGTATAGCAATAGTTTTGAATGGCTCCTCATATTTTGTTTTCAAGCCTTTTCCAAATACCTTTTTATTACTCATCAAACTCTGATCAACATATCTACCTAATTATAATAAATTGCTGTTTCAACGATTTAACTGGTGAACAAAAGGTGTGGGAGCCTTTGATCAGAAGGACATTTAGTGTTTGGAGGTCAACAATTACACCTATTTTGCTAAAGACGTAATAGGATCTGTGACAACCATGACAAACCATATTTCTTTACAATGGAAAACCTTAAATCTTGTGAACTTATATTAACTATAGATCTTAAAGAAAGATGAAGGATAGTGAGGAATAGTTGCCTTTTGATAAAACTGTCAATGATAAATTACCATTAATGTCTTAACTTGGATGTGATTTGAAGGATAGTGCCCTTTTATAACTCAAAGTACACACGGACATACAACGGTTGTGTGTGTGCAAATTAAGTCTGCAGTAAAAGATATATCTTATGAATATTTTTGGTCATAGATAATTTTATACAGTACATTATCAAGAATGAATATACAAAGCTACAAGAATTAACTACATTCTTACTATGGACAATCTAGGAAGACATGGTACTTCAAGCATATTTTGTGAATAAGAACCTAGTGTTATTCCCCCCTCCAATTTACTCAAGAAAAAAATTAATCCGTAGAAGGAAAATCATTTTTCCTAGAAAATATTGTATGTTAGTCTATATTTTATTGCTATTTTTTGTATTATCTTTATCATTCAGTCATTGGACAAGCACACATTGAGTACCCACTTTATGTTCCATTCTGGTCTATACATGAGGGGATTGATGATAAGATACAATCCTTGACCTTGGGAAGTTTTCCATCTGGTTGGTAAGATAAGAATCAGACCTAAAACACAATTAGAGAAAAATACATTGACCATTGATGCAAGGTCTCCCCTTTTGTGCCCTCATTGTGCCATTCATACTCCAACATTCTTTCTTTTCCTCTTTTGATTATTGACTCTGGTCCAGGGCAGAAGGTGTCTATTTTGAGCAATGGAAATATAGGACATTAGTGTGAAAGAATGTGAGCAAAAAACCTATTCAAGTGTAAAAATCCATATAGAGCTGAGAGGTTCCTGTAGGGAAAAATAATGCTCTTTCTGCTAAATCTTGAAAGAAATCTCTAGGGTAAGCTGGGTTCTAATATCTAGAAAAAGTATTGCTTATTTGAGTGTGTAAACACTTCTTTCCCCCATGTTTACCTTTGACATCTATAAGTGCAAAAAACTTTCTTCAGGATTGTAATGAACTCTGGGTGTCACCAAGCATGTTTTGCTACAAACTGTGATATTCCCTGGCCATTAGTAGTCAGCATACCATTGAAGGAAATATTTTAATTGTTGAACTTGTACCCCTAAAGATTTATTTATCTTTGAGGAATTGAGAAGCTTAAAAATAGTCATTCTAAAGTATGCATAGGTCATTCAATGAAAGCATAGGTTGTAGGGTGTACAAGTTACTTAATAACATTTCACTTGTATTTGGGTGTCGGGTTTTTTTCCCACGCTGACTTCTCCATTCAAGGTACAAGATATGTGTGCCAAGTCTGAAAGGTGACTTGATAATTTGGTGAAAATGTACACCTGGGAAGTAAATTTAGCAATCTGACAAAAAAAAATTGTCCTGCCTTTGGAAAAGACAATTTATGTTTTACCCTGGTCACCATTAAGAATGGAGAAGGAAAAACACAGTAATACTCTCATGGGTTTCACTTTCTTGGACTTTGAGGTATAAAGTGAGTTAGGAAACAGAGATAATATAGACACTTGGATGTGAAATATTTACTCAATGGTTTTATTATCAGGGCTCAAGAAAGAACGCAGAAAATGGACATAACCTGGCCTTTTAAAGACTATTGTAGGAACAATGTATTTTGAATACACAGTGTTCAATGTCGATCACTTCCATTTTAGTAAATTTTGACTTTATGTTATGTTCAGTCACATGAAATTACCACTTTTGCTGGTCGAATCTATCAAACATCAGCAATTTGGTGTGAATCAACCTAATCAAGGGGCTAGAGGGCAGATGATTATATTTATGGCATGATATAGTAGTTTTATAATTTGATATTTGAAGTCATAGCTACCATGACTTAACAAAGTCTTGTGAGATCATGGCATAAGTACAGAAATGGTTGGACCAATTCAGTTATTGGAAATATTCAAATTAAAATATTTTGTTAGTATAGTGGGCATATATGTCACGTTAGTTTTAGATGTAAACATGGTAATTCAAGTTCTGTATGTTATGCTGTTCCTATAAGTGTAGCTAACCACCTATCGGCACACAATCCTATTACAGTATCACTGACCATATTCTCTTTGCTGCGTCTTTTATTTCTGTGCTTATTCTTTTCATAACTGGAAGGCTGTATCTCCCAGTCCCCTTCACCCATTACCCCATCCCCACCCACTCCCCTCTGGTAACCATCAGTTTGTTTCTCTGTATTTGTAGGTCCGATTCTGCTTCTTCTACAAACAATGTCTTAGTCATCAAATAGCTTCTGAGCTTATAATGAAAAGTTGATTTTATTATACAGTGGGGAAATATCAATATTATAAATATTGGCATTGCAATTTAATTTGAATTATTCATGACATTTGGGTCCTGATGGCTTTTGCAAAGAGTTTTGCTTTCACTTTCCTCGTATTACTGCTAATGAATATTTAATCTATACAATCATTGAATTTGTGGATAATTAGAGGGATGTGTAAATGATAGATGTATCATGGAATATGAGAGTTTACCTACAAAATGAAAAGTTATCTATCCCTGAATATAGATGTTGGCCCAGTCTCTAAGACCTGTACCAAAAATATTTGGTTTATCTGTATATCAGAGTTAACAAGCATAATACAGTATTTTGTTAAGAATGAAAATACAGTGGTTTCTTGTATATTTCATTTAGCAAATGTGGGAATTACTTTTCTTTTTCCCCAGTTTTTACTAGAATAAAACAAAGGATAACATGATAAAAATGTAAGAGCAAGACAAATTTTTTACCTTACAATTTAAAGATTTTATTTATTTTGATGTATTATTTTATTTGGCAGAGAAATAACAAATATTTGTTATTTCTCTGCCAAATAACAGAGCAGCAGAGGGAGAAGCAGGTTCCCCACTGAGTCGGGGGCCCCATGCAGGGACTCTATCCCAGGACCCTGAGATCATGACCTGAGCCGAAGGCAAACGCTTAACTGAATGAGCCACCCAGGCGTTCCTTAACTTACAATTTAATATGTATTAAGATGGCAAACCATTTTTCAGCTTTATTTAGATCTTCTGTCTTACTTTCTCAAGGAATATTTTAATGTTGGTTAAGTAATTCCCTTAAGTCACATAAATAGCCATAATTTATAAAATAAATTAGAAAAACCACAGTAAAGTATATATTAAAAAGACAGGGTTTTAAAATTCTGTTGTAAATGGCAACTATAGTTGTAACTTTTGCTTCTTTGGCTTTGCTAGCCTTAATTACCATCTAGCAGACACTAGGTATTTTCACCTAATTTAAATTGGTTAGGTGAAAGAAAGAGCCCTTGCAACTTTCAAATTTCAAATATTTTTCTATAGTATTCATTTTGAGAATTCCTTTGAAAAGTATTGTATTTCTAAAGGAGCTAGTCAGCCCGGTTTATGATATGGAAAATAATGTTCTTTTTCCAAATAATCTTATTAATATTAGCACACATTTTCATGGTTTTTTTTAGTATTTATTTATTTGAGAGAGAGAGAGAGAGAGAGAGGGCGAGCGAGAGAGCAGTCCCACACATGAGCAGGGGGAGGGGCATAAGGAGAGAGAGAGAATCTCAAGCAGACTCCCCACTGAGCACAGAGCCCCACAAGACACAGGGCTCAATCTCATGACCCTGGGATCACAACCTTAGCCAAAATCAAGAGTCGGACACTTAACTGACTGAACCACCCAGCCACTCCCCCAATTCTCATGGTTTTAAACAACTCACTACATTATTAAAACTAATCTGCATCAGAATAAGGTAGTCTTTAGAGAATTTATTTTTAATACAGATTTACAATGCCTCCTTGATATTAATGCATATCAATATTTATAAACAAACACAATCAAATGAAATTTTAAAAATTCAAATGTAATGGCATTTCAGGGCCACTTATGACAAGAAAGAATACTTAGAGATCCATTTTTTGTTGTTGTTTTTGTTTTAATTCCAGTTAACACACAGCGTTATATTAGTTTCAGCTGTACAATGTAGTGATTGAACGGTTCCATACTTCACCCTGTGCTCATCACAACAAGTAAATTCCTTAAGCCCCCTTCACCTATTTAACTCATCCCCACCTGCCCACCTCCTCTCTGGTAACCATCGATTGTTTTCTATAATTAAAAGTGTGTTTATTGGTTTGTCACTCTCTCTTATTTTTTTACTTTTGTTTTGTTTCCTAAATTCTGCATAGGAGTGAAATCACATGGTATTTGTCTTTCTCTGATTTCTTTCACTTAGCATTATCTATCTCCATGTTGTTGCAAATGGCAAGATTTCATTCTTTTTTGAGGCAGAGTGATAGTCCATTGTATGTATATATGCCGCATTTTCTTTATCCATTCATCAGTTGATGGATACTGGGGCTGTTTCCATAACTTGGCTATTGTAAATAATGCGGCTATAAACTTGGGTGTGCATGTATCCCTTTGAAATAGTGTTCTGGCAGTCTTTGGGCAAATATCCAGCAGTGCAATTGCTGGATCAGAAAGTAGTTCTGTATTTAACTTTCTGAGGAATTGTCCTTCCCAGCACAATTTATTGGAGAGACTGTTTTTTCCATTGGATATTCTTTCCTGTTTTGTCAAAGATTAGTTGACCATAAGAGTTGAGGGTCCATTCCTGGGTTCTCTATTCTGTTCTATTGATCTATGTTTCTATTTTTGTGCCAGGACCATACTGTTTTGATCAATACAGCTTTGTAATATTATTTGAGGTCCAGAATTCTGATGCTTCCAACTCTGCTTTTCTTTTTTAAGGTTGCTTTAGTTATTCTGGGTCTTTGGTAGTTCCAAACAAATTTTAGGATTGTTTGTTCTAGCTTTGTGAAAAATGCTGGTGGTGTTTTGATAGGCATCACATTAAATGTGTAGATTATTTTGGGTAGTATAAACATTTTAATAATATGTGTTCCTTCAATCCATAAGCATGAAATATCTTTCCATTTCTTTTTGTCATTGTCAATTTCTTTCATTGATGTTTCATAGTTTTCAGACTATAGGTCTTTCACCTCTTTTGTTAGGTTTAGTATAGGTATCTTACAGTTTTTGTTGTAATTAATGAGGTTGATTCTTTAGTTTCTCTTTTCTGATGGTTCATTATTGGTGTGTAGAAATGCAATAGATTTCTGTATGTTGATTTTTTTATCCTCTTAATTTGTGTATCAGTTCTAGTGGTTTTTTGGTGGAGTCTTTTGGGTTTTCTATGTATAGTATTATGTCATCTGCAATTAGTGAGAATTTTGTTTCTTTTTTGCCAATTCAGATGCCCTTTATTTCTTTGTGTTGTCTGATTGCTGAGGCTAGGACTTCCAGTACTATATTAAATTAACAGTGTTGAAAGTAGACGTCTCAGTCTTGTTCCTGACAGTAAAGAAAAGCTCTCAGTTTTCCCCCATTGAGGTGATAGTAGCTGTGAGTTTTTTGTATGTGGCCTTTATTATGTTGAGGTATGTTCTCTCTAGCCCTACTTTGTTGAGGACTTTTTATCATGAATGGATGTTGTGCTTTGTTAAATGCTTTTTCTGCATCTGTTGAAGTGATCCTATGGTTCTTATGCTGTCCCTTACTAATGTGGTATATCACACTGGTTTGCAAATATTAAACCACACTTGTAACCCAGGAATAAATCCCACTTGATCATGGTGAATGATTTTTTAAAATGTATTGTTGGACTTGGTTTGCTAGTATTTGATTGAGAATTTTTACATACGTGGTCATCAGGGATATTGGTCTGTAGTTCTCTTTTTTAGTGGAGTCCTTGTCTGGTTTTGGAATTAAAGTAATCCTGGCTTCATAGAATGAATTTGGAAATTTTCCTTCCTTTTCCATTTTTTGGAATATTTTGAGAAGAATACATATTCATTCTTTTTTTGAATGTTTGGTAGAATTCATCTATGAAGTCACCTGGCCCTGCACTTTCGTTTGTTGGGAGTGTTTTGATTACTGATTCAATATCTTTGCTGCTTACCTGTCTGTCCAAGTTTTCTGTTTTGTCCTGTTTCAGTTTTGGTAGTTTATATGTTTCTAGAATTTCTCCATTTCTTCCAGGTTGTGAAATTTTTTGGTGTGTAGTTTTTTCATAACATTCTCTTATGATTGTTTGTATTTCTGTGGGTTTTGTTGCTATTTCTCCTCTCTCATTTGTGATTTTATTTATTTGAGTTCTTTCTCCTTTTTTCTTTATTAATATGGCTAGGGGTTTATCAATTTTATTGACTTTTTTTTTTTTAAAAGAACCAGCTGCTGGTTTCATTGATCTGTTCTATTTTTTTTTTTCTTTAGTTTCTACATCATTTATTTCTGCTCTAGTCTTTATTAATTCATTCATTCTTCTGGTTTTAGGTTTCATTTGTTGTTCTTCTTCTAGTTCCTTTAGGTTCAAGGTTAAGTAGTTTATTTGATATTTTTCTTGCTTTTTGAGATAGACCTGTATTGTTGTCAACTTTCCTCTTAGAACTGTTTTTTGGCTGCATACGAGAGGCTTTGGACTGGTGTGTTTTTATTTTCATTGGTTTCCATGTCCTTTTTAATTTCTTCTTTGGTTTTCTGGCTGACCCATCCATTGTTTAGCAGCATACTTTTTAACCTCCATGTATTTGTGGTCTTTCCATGTTTGTTCTTGTGGTTGACTTCTAGTTTTATAGCACTGTGGTCAGAAAATGTGCATGTTATGATTTTGATCTTCTTGAATTTGTTGAGGTTTATTTTGTGGGCTGCTGTGTGATCTATTCTGGAGAATGTTCCATGTGCACTTGAAAAGAATGAGTATTCTGCTGTTTTAGGATGGAATGTTCTGAATATATCTGTGAAGTCCATCTGATCCAGTGTTCAAAGCCATTATTTCCTTGCTGTTGTTCTGTTTAGATGACCTGTCCATTGATGTAAGTGGGATGTGTGTATGTGTGTGTTAAAGTCCTCTACTATTATTGTATTATTAATAATTAGTTCCCTTATTAATTTTTCCTTTATTAATACTTAGTTCCTTAACTGTTTCATGCATTTAGGTGCTCATATGTTGGGTGTACAGATATTTACAATTGCTGTATCTTCTTGTTGAATTGTCCCTTTATTATTATATAGTGTCCTTTGCCTCTTGTTACAGTCTTTGTTTTAAAGTTTATCTTGTCCAGTACAAGTATTGCTACTCTGGCTTTCTTTTGATATGCATTTGCATGATAGATGTTCTTTCAGCCTCTCACTTTCAATCGGCATGTGTCTTTAGGTTTTTTGTATGTCTAAATGGGTTTTTTGTAGGTAGCATATTGATGGGTCTTATTTTTTTAATCCATCTATCACCCTATGCCTTTTAATTAGAGCATTTAGACAATTTACATTGGAAGTAATTCTTGGTAGATGTGTATTTATTGCCATTTTATTACTTCTTCTGTGGTTGTTTCTGAAGATTTTCTCTGATCCTTTCTTGTCTTTCTCCCTTTCTTTTTTTATGATTTTATTTAGTGATATATTTGAGTTTCTTTCTCTTTCTCAAAGAAAATACT
Organism: Mellivora capensis; assembly: GCA_004024625.1. Taxonomy (NCBI): domain Eukaryota; kingdom Metazoa; phylum Chordata; class Mammalia; order Carnivora; family Mustelidae; genus Mellivora; species Mellivora capensis. The sequence goes on along the minus strand of PISX010001556.1, from coordinate 26,147 downwards.
CTTTGCATATTTATTAGTGGTTTTTGATATAAGATTATCATTAGGTTTATATATAACTTAGAAGTCCATTTTATACCATATAAATAATTCAGTGCAACCAAATTTTATGAATACCTATTAAGAATACTCAGCTAATTTCTTCTCAGTAATCAGTAAAATAGATAAATAAGACACAGTCCTTTCCTTGTAGATGATATCAGTCTAGAAGTTATGATCAACATTTTTTATATCAATTTTATTTTGGTCTAATTTACATACCCAAATTGTATGTACATAATTTACATATTCTTTACTTAAAATTTTATGTGTACAGTTTGATGAATTTGACATATATACATATATATGTATATATGTATATATATATATACACATATATATCCAAGTAACCATCACCCTATATAAAATATCTAACATCCCTTTACCCTAGAAATTTCCCTTGTGATTCTATATAGTTGTAGTCACCTCTGGCTCCAAACAATGACTGTTCTGATTTTTTTCCCCACGTAGACTAAGGTTACCTTTCCAGAAATGTTTTATGAGTGAAAACATACTGTTATTAGGAGACAATGCTCTGTGACTCTTTCACAGTTCTTCATGTCTGTGAGCAGACGTAGTGACTGCTTTTGTTCAGGACTATTTTTCTTAAGGTATTGGTATACTGTATAATCTTGGAAGCTAGAGGTAATGTCTTCCTCCTGAGAAAAGGGCAGGTTTGTTGTTGTCCAGTGTGTTAAAGATAATGTGCTTTTGTAGGGCACGGGTCAGGTAGGCTTCCTGCCCACTGTAATAGATTCAGATTCCCATAACTCCCACCATCTTCTCCTACAACACAACTCACTGTGCAAGTGTGATAATGTGGCTAATCCTATTGCTGTGAGTAATAAAGTCCTTTGTCTTTGACCCAGAAGTCTCCTGTCTTGTGCCAGCAAACCTGAAACTTACAAGTTTACACACTGCCTTCAATCTCAAATCTTACAATTCTTGACAACAGTATGTATTCTTTTGTGTCTGATTTCTCTAGCTTAGCATAATGTTTTTGAACACTATCCATGCTGTTCCACAAATTAATAATTAGTTCCTTTTATTGCTGAGTTGTACTAATGGTATAATTGTATCAGATTGGTCTATGTTCACTTGTTGATATACATTTGGGTTGGTAACAGTCTAGAAGTCAAGATCAGCACATTTTTAAAGTAGTAGTTATTATATGTATCCTAATAGAGATATTTATAAAATGCTATTATAGTACAGAAGAAGGAGTGATTAATTAAGCAAAAGAAAACTTCCTAGAAGAGTTGACATCTGAGGTGGACCTCGAAGAATGAATCTCTTCTCTAGAGCATGGAAGAGTATAGAAGGCTTGGCCTCGAGCCCAGTTAAAAAGAAACCAGAGTTCTATTCAAGCGGCTGGTCTTAGAATTTTATATATGTACTTCCATGAATAAGAGAATTTTCTCTTAAAAAGCTTTATGCTTCATTTGAAAGTGAGAGAAGTGACTCTTCTAACTTTTAGCATCCCCACAACTCCACTCTTCCTTCAGGTCATCAGCATGATCAGTCCCTAGTGGCACTATAATGTTTTGAGGGGTTGGTGAGGTGCTGTGTGCCCTCCTCCCATACTTAAAGAATAAATAATAATTTAATTAATAGGGGTTATTTATGTTTTCCCAGTCTTTTGTAGCTAGTAAGATCGCGTTTAGGGAAATGCTGCTATTTTCATAGATTTACAGTCTACAGTATGGATAAGAGTACTGGTTTGGCAACTAGAGCTTCAAAGGCTCTGACTCTCTGATCATGTAATTGGGGAATAGAATGAAGTCATCATCTACATGTGAGGCAAAGGCCTGGTGGCGAGAGCGGAACAGAGCCAGGTAGGAGATAGGGAATGGGGGAAGACAGGAAAAAAAGAATATTTTTGTAGGGAAGCAGGAAGAATGATACCATATCTGTTGGGATAGCTGGGAAAGAGAAAACAGTGATTGAATCTGGATTACTTTGTGTTCTGTTAGTGACAAAAATCCTGATAAATGACCTTAAAGCATCATGAGAATGGCTTCTGGGTCTCAAAGCAAGCCTGACTTGTGTTTATAATAGTTTGTTGACAAGTATGATTGTTTTTCCTAATTAGTTGGAAATTGGCCATCTATTCATGTTATAAAAGACAGCAATTTTAAAAAAGACACCATAATGGGACTTCATATTTGATTAACTTCAGTGTTACACTTCATAACCATGTCGGAAAGCAGAATTTTCTACAATCCTTACATTTGTTTCATGTTTCTTTTTACTCTGAGATTATAATTTAAGTTGTGCTAAGACTTGAATTTTTATGTGACCCTTTATGTGATGTTTTCATTTTATATTTAAATTCTTGAAATCTTAAAGCAACCCTATGAGAAGAAATACTATTAGAGTATTTCCTCAAGGGTCTGTTAATGTTGTCTTATGAGTTTTTATAACAATTTTAAGCTATGATATAATAAATGTTTAAGTACCTACATTTTGTTCCAGTACTACTTTTTTTTGTTCCTTCATTTTTTTAGGAATTCTAGTAATAAATGTGTTGGTCTGTATAAGGTGATGGTGTAATATGCAACAATGTCATGTAGTGGGGGGAAAAACTCTTCACAATCCAGAGTAAAATAATAACTGCTCAGACACTTATTAGTATATGGCTTGAGCAAGTTACCTTAGCCTCCTGGGTCCTATATATATAGCAGGGACATCAGTCATACTTCTTAAAAGTTCTGTTTGTCAAGATTATATGAAATTACATGGATTATATGGGATTTATGAAATGGCCTATGTATAAATATTGATGATTATTATTATTTGCAAGATAATGTGTTAGAAATGTCAAACTATGATGGGTTCCATTTCTTACTGTTGCCATAATTCCCTGTCTTTTCTTTCCCTCAGATAATTCTATTGTCATTTTTTTAAAAAGTTTTTATTTATTTTTGACAGAGAGAGAGAGACAGCTAGAGAGGGAACAGGAGCAAGGGGAGTGGGAGAGTGAGAAGCAGACTCCTGCTGAGCAGGGAGTCCTATGCAGGCTCAGATCCTAGGACCCTGGGATCATGGCAGGAGCAGAAGGCAGTTGCTTAAGGACTGAGCCACCCAGGCATCCCTCCATTTAAAAGCATGCTTGCTTAACAGTTGTTCACCTTTATTTTTTCTCTGGACCCCCCCCCCATTTTTTTCCAATGAAAGGTAAATTTTCCAGTGTCTGGTGAGGCCTAACTGAGCTAAGCCCATGCCTACAGATGTTGGCACCTGGAGTGAGAATATGCGTTAGTCATGCTGTAATAAAATTCTTAGAGGAGTTAATAACCTTGTCCTTTTCCAACTGAAATGACACTGAGCTCTATGGTTCCTTTTTTAAAGGCAAAAAGGAATTTGTCACTTTCACTGCTAATTTTCTCTTCATAAAGGACTAAGCGCAGAGAGCCTTATTCTTTTTCCCCTGAGTTGAGAATATCCAGTGTGCTGTAGCATGGCTGGGCTTTATTTGCTGGGCTCTGCTGAGAATGGACACGTGGCAGCTTCTGAGTTCTTCCACTTGATTGCTTTCACGCTGCCGAAGGGGAAAGAGCAGCAGGTCATTGTGGCACAAGTTCCATGTGGAAGGGTCTGCAAAAAATTTCAAGTAAAAACTCAAAATATATGTGCATAAATACCAAGATAAGAATATTTTAGTAATACATATATATGTCAGTGTTAATATACATAGTCTTATTTTCTAAGACACATATATGCATATATATATATGTCTTTAGTAGTCATATATACATATGTACGCTATACACACACACACCATATACTGCTATATATATGCCACATATGTCTATATGGGTGGATGGAGATATATAGATAGAGATATATATACACATACACATGTGTGTGTATATATATATATATATATATACACCCATCTTTATAGGCATATCTAGATCTATAGATTTAGATATGTAGACACATGGATATATATATGTGTCTCCAGGTACTTTATTTTGGCATAAAATTGGCATAAAAACTCGATTTTGGCACTTTTTCTCATGGAATTTTTGAATTTATGGGCCTCTGCTAGAGTTTATTATGTAACATTTGAGAAGAAGTTTAGAGTGATGTTTAAGAACACAGCTTCTGCAGCCACACTCCCTAGGCTCAAATGTATGGCTGTTTCTAAACAGCCACTTATCATCAGTAGGACCGTAGGTATTTCCAGTCCCTTAGATCCCCCATCGTGAAGTGAAAGTAATAACTGTACTTACTTCACAGAGTTGTGAAGATTAAAGCATACACACATATGAACATATGTATTTGTGTATATATATATCACTTAGAATAGTGAGCTGAGCATATTTGAACACTATATATTATTTATTAAGCAAGCAAAAATCATATTTCTATCTGAAAGTAAAGAGAAAGTAGGGGCTCCTGGGTGGCTCAGTCGGTTAAGTGGCCAGCTCTTGATTTTAGCTCAGGTCATGGTCTCAGAGTCCTGAGATCAAGCCCCATGCTGGCTCTGTGCTCAGCGGGGAGTCTGCTTGTCCCTCTCCCTCCCCTTGTGTCCCTCCCTCCCTGCTCCCATGCTCTCTTTCTCTCTAATAAGAAAAACCTTGAAAAAAATTAAAGTGGAGAGTGTCATATACAGATTTTCAGTGGTAGTTAATGTTTTTTTATAGTCTCCTAAATTAAGGTGTGGCATTTTCAAATAAAACAATTAGATGCTAAACCAGCGCAGCAATTCCATAACGAGTCAGAAATAGGACTTCTATGCTACTTTTTGCCTTTTTATCTTTAGAACTATTCACTGTAACTGAACTAGAAAATTTGTCCTAATCATGCAATTTCTGGAAGTACAACGTTATTAAGAGACCATTTTGAAGAATCACGGTATTTTATAATTAACAGAAATTTCAGATATCAAATAGTTCATTCAGCCTTTTGTTCTCAAGGATCAGAGGACGGAGGCCGAGAGAATCAAATGACTTTTTCAAGTTCGGGTAACTCATTCCGAAGCCATGTTTACTAACTTCTAGTGCAGCACCCTTTGACTACAATAGCATACTTGAAACCTGCTGGTGGTAGTCCAGGGAGGAAGTGTTTGCCTCTCCTTTGTGTCTTCTTATATTAATCTATATATGCTGTATATTTTTAATTTTGAAATACTTTTCCATTTATGGAAAAGTTACAAGAATAGTACTAGGAATTCCTAAACACCTTTTACCCAGACTCACCAACTGTTTGCATTCTGTTCCATTTGCTTTATCATCCCATCTATTTATCTGTCTGTTTATTTATGATTATGTTTTTGAATATTTGGAAAATAAATTGGAGATATCTTGTCCATTTATAAATGCTTGAGTGTGCATTTCCTAAGGGTAGCTGCAATTATGTCATAACTACAATTATTACTATTTGAAATGAGAAAGTTTAACATTGATACAATAATCTAATTCAGTGTATATTTAAATTTACCTATATATGGGTACTGTGTTTGTGTGTGTATATATATATATAATGAAATATTACTCAGCCATCAAAAAGAATGAAACCTTGCCATTTGCAATGATGTGGATGAAACTAGAATGTATTAGGCTAAGTGAAGTAAGTCAGTCAGAATAAGACAAATACCATATGATTTCACTTATATGTGGAATTTAAGAAACAAAGCAATTGAACATAGGGGAAGAGAAGGAAAAATAAAATAAGATCAAAGTAAGAAGGCAACTTATGAGAGACAATTAATTATAGAAAACAAACAGGGTTGCTAGAGGGGAGAAGGGTGGAGGGATGCACTAAATGGGTGATGGGCATAAAGGAGGGCTCTTTTGAGATGAGCACTGGGTGTTGTGTATAAGTGATGAATCACTAAATTCTACTCCTGAAACCAATATTAGACTGTATTTTAACTAACTTGATTTTAAATTTAAAATTAAGAAGAAAAGAAAAAGGTAAAAGATTGTTCCAAATGAAAGTACATTGAAGAGACATGACTGACAACTAAACACAAAGCTTGACCCTGGCTTGTGGATCCTGAGCCAGGAAAAATACCCAGTATGTGATCTGTTCCAGAGAATGTCTTTTTCTGTCTTCTTTTGTACTTCTGTACTTTTTCTGTCTTCTTTTGTACTTTTGTACTTTTTTTGTCTTCTTTTGTACCTTGAGATTTTTGAAGAATGTAGACTAGTTATTTTGTAGAATGTCCTTCAGTTTGGGCTTCTGTAATGTTTCCTCAGGATTAGGTTCAGATTATGCATCTTGGGTGGGAGCATAACAGAAATGATGGAAAATGTGTCCTTCTCTGAGCATCACATCAGGAGGTGCAAGATGTCAGCCTATTCAACACTAGTGATCTAAACTTTGATCACATTGGGTCTTCCGGGGTTCTCGGTGGGAAAGTTACTGTTTTACCCTTTCTAAATAATGACTCATTTGTGGGAGATACTTTAAGATTATATAAGTATATTTCCCCAACAAACCTTTCCCCACTAATTTTTTGTTTCCATTGATAATTTACAACTTTATTATTGCTTTCATATTTATTGACATTGTACTAAAAAAAAGAGATTTCTCACTTCTTTGGCTTATTTATCTATCTATCCATCTATTATATCAATAGAACTCATGTATTCTTTTTTTAAAGATTTTATTTATTTATTTGTGAGAGAGAGGGAAAGCACAAGCAGGGAGGAAGGACAGAGGGAGAAGGGTGGAAGAAGCAGATTCCCTGCTGAGCAGGGAGCCAGATGTGGGGCTCAATCCCAGGACCCTGGGATCATCACTTGAGCTGAAGGCAGACACTTAACTGACTGAGCCATCCAGACATCCCCGTGTATTCTTGTTTTATGCTACAGGTATTATCTGTTAGTATTTTTTCAGTCCTATATTTGGCCAGTGAAAACCATTTTAAATGAGCTTCTGTGTCCTTTTGCAATTTTCCCATCATACCTGAGTATTTCCTTACTTTCTGACACATGTTATTCTAGGATCATCTTGTTCTTTTTTTGACTAATCCATGGAATCAGCTTTTTATCTAAGTAGCCATGATTCCATTTCAAAGTAAATGGCATTTAGAAGTTAAGATCCAGACAGTAGATCCACTCATTCCTTGTTACAGGTATATTATTACTTCTAGGCCCTCTCCACAGACGGCAATAAATATATGTCTCTGTCTGTTTCTGTACCTTTGCATCTATCTATTTAAAAGCATGAAAAGTTGGTCCAAGGGTACAGAGTTGCAGTTATATAGGATAAATAAGTCTAGAGTTCTAATATATGGCATGTTGACTGTAATTAATAATACCTTATTGGATACTAGAAATTTTCTGAGAGGATTTAGATGCTTTTGTCTACACACAAGCAAATGGTAACTGTTGAGATGATATATTAATTAGCTTATCTGTAGTTCTCATTTATATGTGTATGTACACAAATCGTCATACTGTTTGCCTTAAATATATACAACTATTATTAAAAAATAAAAACTGTGAGTCCATACTGATACCTCTAATTCTGATCTCAAACCACAGGACACATTCTTTTCTTCCCATATTTGTTAACTTTCTCTTCCAACAGTGAGAAATCTAGCTTTCCATTTTGTTCAACATATATATTTATTGCCTCAACTTGGAATACACAGAAGATAATTTCATGAGCCTTCCAGTGTTGTAAGTGACCTGAGGAAGGACTCCATTTGGCACTGCTTCCATCACATGCCCACTCCCTGGGCTGGTCACTGTTTGGGGAGGGGGCAGGTGGTGCTTAGGAACTCTACATAATCACATCCACGCCTATCCTGTGGCAGTGGCATGGTGCTATGAACTGACACAACATGGCGTGAGGGAAGGACAGTTCCACAAAGAATAAGCTTCAGGGAGTTCCAAATAACATACATCCTGCCAAGCTTCCTATTTAATTTTTTTTAATGTTTAGGATTTAGTTATCTTTCACTGAACTGCTAATTAAATATATTCAGGGGGCAATAAAGCTAGGTTTCAATTCAGCTTATCTAAAACTAGAGTGTAAATTAATTTGATATTTTGAAGAACTAAAATGTGTGCAAATTATATGAGCATAATGATACCTCATCCAAGATCAAAGTTGAACACATCAAAGCCCATCATAATGTGAATGATGCTGAATAAAGTACAATAGCAGTTAGATTTTTTTTTCTGTGACATCCCTCCACTTTCTTCAAATTCTAATGAAAAAATTGCATTGCAGTACCTCAATATAACAAACCATTGGGAGAGCAACTGTGGCTCAGTGATTAGGACAAGATTTATATACTCAGAGTACCTAGTCGTTTTCTAGAGCTTATAAAGCAGGGCTGATGATGTTCACCATGAAGGATTAATTGACAAAGAAGAAGCGGTCCTTATTGGAAATCATTAAGTACCTCAAAGCTTGCATTTGAAGAAAACCTGAAACTTCATTGTAGACAAATGACTATACCCGGCCAAAGTTACCTACTCATAAAGTATTTTCCCTGAAGTGTGGTTGAATAAAAAGCTGGCCACTTAGAGAGCCTTGAAATAAGAATGTAATCGACAACATTACCTGATTTTCCTGGGTTAGACTCACTAAAGGAATCTGACATTAAAAGTAGTATTTTATACAAGCTTTTATGTAAGCTTAAAAAGGTGATCATCAGAGGAAAGAGATGGAGGAACTCTATAAATGCTAAACCCCAAAATAGGATATTTCCCTACTGTGGAGAGGACTCAGCTGAGAAGGTATTATGTCCCACCTCCCACTGCAACGCTGTCTTGCTCAACATTCCACTTGCTTCATCTTGGCTCTCCTCACTCTTTCCACTATGTACAAAAGCCATCGTTTATTGCTGCTATTGCTCCCCCATCATTTAGGTATTATAATCCCATTATTTTTCAGATTTAAGTGTGGACAACTTCATTGTTCCTTGAGACAGCTTTTCAAAAAAGGTTTTACTAATGAGCAATGAGTGAGGGAGGGAAGGAACACACAAAAGCTTAAAAATTGAGATATTTATAAAGTCATATTTCTGATCCTATTTTTTTTCTGATCCTACTTTTAGGGATAGTCATAAATTGGATTACTATAAAATAGGAACATCCAACTTTCTCCCTGCTTAAGATCTGTTTTCTTTCTCTTTGTGGCCATATGATACAATGGTAGTTGCTGTCTTAAAGCTCTCAGTGAGCTATTATTTCCAACTGTTAAGAAAAATTGACTTCAGAGTTTGCTTCAGCAGTACATACACTAAAATTGAAGCAATACGGAGAAGATAACATGGTCCTTGTGTAAAGATAGACATACAAGTTCATGACATGTTCCGTATTTTTCAGTAATCTACAGCATAGTGACTATAGTTAATAATACAACATTGCATATTTGAAAATAGCTAGTAGAGTGGATTCTGATATTTCTCATTAGGAGAAAAATATTTTCTAACTGTATGTGGTGATGGATGTTAACTGGACTTACTGTGGTGATCATTTTGCAATGTATACAAATATTGAATCAGTACGTTATATGTCTAAAACTAATATAATGTTATGTCAGTTGTATCTCAATTAAAAAAAAAGAACAGTGAAGAAGTTGACTTTCTCTTCTTTTCCCATTTCAAATATCATTCTCTGTTGTAGAGCAGCTGAATTTCTCTTTTATATTAGAAGGACACCTTCAGTTCTTGGTTTGTTTACAGAATTGAAGTAACAAAGAGCCTCCCTCTTGTTTTCATATATGATTGATAGATTGTGACCATCTACAATGTTGTTTTGAAACATCTAGGGGGTGATCTTGGGTTCCACAGGAAAGAGAACTGTGATTAATTAACAATGTCTGCTGTGAGGTTGAAGAATATCTGGATGGTTGCCGTATATCTGTCATTTCTCCCTTAATATCTTTGAAGGTAAAGTATTTGTTTTGATTTGATTTTTTTTTTCTACTCAGGTTATCAGCATTGGGAATTCCAATGATTTTTTTGTTGTTGTTGTTACTTATCCTTCGAATAGTGATGTGGTGGTGAGAGACACATCTAAGTATGTGGTAAAATACTTTTCTCCCTATCTAATTTAAGACCCCCTTAAGAGAGAGCAGATTCTCTCTATAGAGTGTGAAGCATTTAACATAAAACAAAAACAAAGTAAGTACTTCAGGGGGCTTTTTAAAAATGGTTCATCTTATTAAATCATTTTGATTTCTCACCAAATGATGATGGAAATATTGAAGCTTAAAATGTATAATGTAGATTGATATTCCTATTCCAATACCACATCCACATAATTTTTCTAGTATTGTCTAGTCTCTGATGTTTTGGACAATTTAATTTCAAATGAATCAAGGAATAGGATATTTAGTGTTTCCTCAGGAAAAGAACTGCACATTTATAAAATTATTACCACTACAGTTACCCCAGGTGTGCTCTTTTGGTGACTGTTTTAAACTTCATATTCATAACCATTGCACTTTATTCAATTCCTTTGTTTTCTTTACACATAAACTCTTAGGAAGAAATGTTTCTTTATTTTTAACTCAAATTATAAATAAGGGTAACATCCAGAGAGACAAATGGAAGTTTTCTTTGCTGAGTAGATTCTGAAGTTCGTTTTAGCCTTAAACTACTAAAAGCTTAAAAGGGTTAGTGTTAGGTGGGAGACTTTGGATTGAGGTCTTTGCACTGGTGTTTGGTAACATGGAATGTTTTAGGAATTTTGGACAGTACTCTGAGAGCCTTGAAGCCTCCGGGGCCAATTCTAGTACCCCCCAAAAACTGATGTTTTGTTCAGTCATACATTCCTTCATTTATTTATGTTTATGCAACAAACCTTTGACTATTCAGTATATGCAATTAGTCTGGGGCTTATAGGGAGCCCATTTCCATGATGTGTATGGTATCAAAGACTGAAGAGTAGTAAGCATGCGGCCCACCTGGAATAAAGCTTATTGTCAGTGATGTGGGAACTCATGGAAGGGAAATGTCCAGATTGGGGATGGCAGGGAAATCTTTGTAGAAGAGCTGAAGGATGAATAAAGATTCCCCGTGAAGTCCAGGCAGTGAGAACGACCCTTTGTGAAAACCCAAAGCCCCTTTCAAGGTACGCTTTCTAAAAACAGATTTAGGCTCCTGGAATTTATCTCAGAGCTAAAATGGTCTACACTAGATCCACTGCATTCTTGGACTTAGAGCACTGATTCCCTTGTAGACACCACAGTTTGATTCATTCTTCAAAGGAAGAGGTGGTGTGCTGGAGATTGAAGGACAGAGACTGAACTATTTTTCAGTCACTTGTTTTCTTTTGTTAGCAGTTAACCTTACCATAAGATATGAAGAGTGAATTCTCTAAAGTCTCCTTGTGTATTTTTTTGTAAATACACATTGTCTTAATCTGCTCTGGTTGTCATAACAAACTATCATAGACTGGGTGGCTTAAGCAACAGAAATTTATTTTCTCACAGTTCTGGAGGCTGGAGGTCCGAGAGCAAAGTGCCAGGATCATCAGATTCTAGAAAGGTTCTTTTCTTGGCTTGTGGGAAACCACTTTTTCAGTGTGTGCTCACATGGCCTTTGCCTGTGCCTTCTCATGGAGAGAAAACAACAGAGACAGAGGGAGACAGAGAAAGTGCGAAATGTCAAGTCTGAAATTACTTGAACATTTAGTATATTAAAGAGTTTCAAGTTCTAAATCAAGTAAATAATTGCAGTTATTGAAGAAATGTTCTGGGAAATAATAAAAATAAAAATAAACCTATAACTTGTTTATTATAGACTACCTGTGACCTATCCCATGATCAGGTTGGTCAGTGAGCATCCTATGGCAGACCTCTTTTATTTATTTATTTTTTCTTGGGCAAAGAATGTCAGATGTGCAAGAATATGCTTACATGTCTTCTAGTGCCATGGAACTTAATATTTTATTTTATTTTTTTAAAGATTTTATTTACTTATTTGAGAGATAAACAGAGCAACAGAGATAGCAAGAGTGATAGCAAGAGAGCAGGAGCGGGGAAGAGAGGGAGAAGCAGACTCCCAGGAGCCGGACGTAGGACTCTATGCCAGGACCCTGGGATCATGACCTAAGCCAAAGGCCGATGCTTAACAGACTGAGCTGCCCAGGCGCCCTGGAATTAACATTTTAAAAATGAAAGAAAAAATAAAAATAAATGTTTTGCCTTTCAGGATTTTCTTCCCTAGGGAGAGTACACAACAATGCATAAATGCCCACACCCACCATAAACACACACACACACACACACGTGTGCAAATGCACATGTGCATATCCATGCACTCATATATGCACATATAGTATTTCATTCTGTGTGAGCCATGACCTATAGAAAGGCTATATGCTAACATTTAGACATACAGCCCAAGAGAGTATACTACTGCTTGACAAACCATCATGTTAGCAACAGCTACAAAACAGCTTTAAAGAAAAAAAAGAAAGGTTAGAATTTGATAAATATTGACTATCTGTAGTTACATATGGTATATAGTGCAAGCACATTCATTTTGTAAAGAAATCAGGTTCTAATGTCAATCCCAAAGGTGACAATTTGATGTGAACAAAATTACTCTCAAAGTCACAGAAATCTCTCGCAAATTGCAGCATTTTACCGAATCTGCCAGGTTTATTTTTGTTTTCTCCCCTAGCAGTTGAACAAATCACTGTTCTTTGGTGGAACAACCGGAATAGCTGTCGGTGTTGAAGGGCTGTGTGGGTGAAATCACGTGTGCTCTGAAACTCTGGGGTCACATTTGCACAGTAAGAGATGCACCCCACCTGATGCCGAGGGAACATGGCTGCGAGAGGACACCTCCCACTTGTCCTGGGAGTGTGTGTTCACTGAATGTCCCAGAGGCCGTGTGGTGGAATTGTCGGGCTATCCAAGTTGTTCTCTCCCTTCTTCTCCCCACCTCCCTCCTTTGTCATTCTCTTGTGTTTGCCTAATGTGTGTAGTCATGCAGGTAAATTCACACCTATTAAAACTCTTTGGCATATGGCATTCTATACCCATTTTTGTTTCTGTGTTTGTTTAGTTATCTCTGCTGAAATTAAGTCACATATATAAATACTTACGAGTGTGGCTGTTTGACTTTTAGAAAATTCTGCTAGGAGTGTGAATTTCATCTCTGATTGCACCATGTAATACTGTTGTGTTCCCAGCCCATCTGACTGCTAAAAGGGTATACAAACCAGTTTCCACAAATGGAAAATAATTCAAAGCTACCAGCCCATCAAATGATGGGAACTTTCTAAGCCCCAGCATGGTACAGTCCTCATCACTGGTCATCACTGAGGCTTTTTCCAAAGATTGATGTGAAGATACCAGTTAACTTCTCAGTTCTGTTTTTGGTTTAGTTTAGAGTAACCGTTTATTTATGTTATCATAGTATTGTCATTGTTACATGGATTTGCTAAACACTTAAGTTGATAGTTCTATTTTGTAATCTCCTGTACTACCCAGCTCCCATGTCCTGACCACAGGGAAAGTACTTTCCCAGTGGAAATTCAGTTAAATAGTTCTCTGAGAATTTGAGTAAACTGTATTTTTCTTCATGCTAAACCACAATTGATTACATGTATTTCCTGCCACAGCTAAAAAGTGTAAATTTTGAATGTTGTATTTCTTCGTGAAAGGCAGTTTCAGGTTCCTTTAGGTTTGATGATTTTGACATTGTGTTTAAGAACAATGTTCATACTAATTGAAGTCTTCTCTGTTAAAGGGAAAAAAAAAATCAGGTCCTTAAAGTACACAATCTGCTTTAAGGCATTAAATGCAATTTAGAAAGTCCAAAATACTAGTTATAGGAATTCTACTGTGACTGTCACATAGCTTATTCATTGCTTCAACAATTGTTTCCTGAATACCAAATAAGCACTAGGTATACTGCAGGGAGGAAAAGCAAGTCCTTAACCTTGTGAAGTTTATGGTCTCCTGGAAGGATAATTGACAGTGAACAGCTAAAGAAATACCAATTTAGTTAAGTTTCAGGAAGGCAGAGGTCAGAGTTCGGTGATGGAGAACAGCAACAGGGGAACTGATTCACTGGGTGATTCTTAATTGTTTCTTGGAACGGGTAGATGAGAGACTGACACTTGAAGAAGGAGAAGGGGTCGGGCACGTAAAGAGCGTAAGGAGGAGTAGCCAAGGCAGAGATCAGCAAGTATCAAGAGTCAAGGCATAACAGTGCTTGGAAAGGAACTGAAAGGAAGCTGGTGTGGTTGCGTGTGTCAGGGCGTGTGTGTGTGTGTGTGTGTGTGTGTGTGTGTGTGTGTACGTGCATTGCTGGACTGGGGGAAATGATGAGGAGGTGGCATGAGGTAAGATGAATCAGTAAACAGGTGCCAAATGACTCAGAGCCTTACAGGTCATGGTTAAGGCCCAGGTTTTTTAAAATAAGTACAGTGGGAGCTAATTAAAATTTTTTTTAAAGATTTTTATTTATTTATTTGACAGACGAGATCACAAGTAGGTAGAGAGGCAGGCAGAGAGAGAGGGGGAAGTAGGCTCCCTGCTGAGCAGAGAGCCCTATGCGGGGCTGGATCCCAGGATCCCAGGATCATGACCTGAGCCCAAGGCAGAGGCTTTAACCCACTGAGCCACCCAGGTACCCCTAAAATTTTAAAAGTAGAAAATCATTACCTGATTTAAATTTTTAAAAGCTCACTTTGGCTCTTTTATGCAGAATGAAATTATGTGAGCATATGTTTGTGTTTGTGGTTAAAAATGGAAGCAATGAGACCAGTCAGAGGGCTGTTAGAATCCTCTAGTTGAAGACAATGTTGGCTTGGGTCACAGGGTGGCATTGGAGAGGGAGCCAATTGGATGGCTCTGAAATATTTTGGGGATGTGTATAATCTTCTGATATTCAGGAAGAGGAAGAGTCAGGAATCAAAAATGATCACTTTTCTTTTTTCCCCCCTTTCTTTCTTTCTTTCTTTCTTTCTTTCTTTCTTTCTTTCTTTCTTTTTTCTCCCCCTTAATTGGGTGTGTCATGGTACCACTTACTAAGATCAGGCTCAGGGCAGGATCAGGTTTCAGAGGGCGATCATGTTTACTTTAAGATATCTAGCACCACCATTACAAAATTTATGAATTCATCAAACATTGATTGAGTACCACCATATGTCCAACACTGTCCTAGGTGTTGATAATATCTGGTGTCTTTATCCTTATGGAATTACAGAGGTGGCAGATTTCAGAGTGCTGAAATTTTCAGGGACCATAGTTAGAAATGACCCAACCCAGCATCCTCGTTGTAAAGATTAAGGGTAGAATATAAACCATCTAATTTCAGTAGAAATACTAAATTTCTTCTTGGGGCACACGGGTGGCTCTGTCAGTTAAGGGGCTGCCTTTAGTTCAGGTCATGATCCTGGGGTCCCGGGAGGGGTCCTGGAATCAAGCCTGTAGTCTACTTCTCCCTCTCTCTCTGCCCCTCCCTCCCCTTTCATGCTCTCTTTCTTGCTTTCTTTCAAAAAAGAAATAAAATCTTTAAAAAAGAAACTCCTCTGTAAAAATCATGGTTACTTTAGTAAAACTTAATTGTACTCATCCAGGTAGTAGTGATATTATTTTCTCTTAGGGATATGACATAATCTGTTTTCATTCCTGTTTTAATGAATTGTTACAATTAATGCTATTAAAATAGTTTATAATGTGTCCTAGGGTCATGAAAATACAGACATTAAAGCCCAGAGTTCAGTGGTTGATTTCACTTTACTTATAGAATTTACTTATAGATTTCACTTTACTTACACTTATTGTTGATTTCACTGTACTTATAGAAGACATGGGCAAGGAAAATCATGAATCATATTCTAATGTGCACACATTTTTTACTAAAGTATTAATCGTAGACAAAGGCAAAACTAGACACTTGTATTTTTTATATTATTGATGGTAGGTTTCCCATTTCCTTGAAGCATTTTAGAGGGATTTTTTCCATTTAATATAAAACATGAGTATGAGAGGGAAGGGGGGATAAAAGAAGAGCCTAAAGAAGGAATTTGTTGTACAATGCATTAGAGATTTTTGTGTATGTCTACCTGTGTGTGCATATGTTGGAATGTTTGTCTTAATCAATTTTATAGGTTAGGATATTTGGTCAAAGAGTACATCGGTAATGATAAAATAGCCAGTTGTATACATTTGAGTAATTTAAATATCAGGAAGCCAAAAAAAGATGATTTAGAGTGTTAAATAAACATAGTTATTATCTAAATTACGTTAAAGCATTTATTGTTCATTTAGAATGAGGTCTACTTGGCTCTTTATATCTGGTGAAGTACTATGAAAGAAGAAAGTTGAAAATTCCTGCCCTAAAGGCATAACAAACTGTAAGCATCAGGCATGAACCAGTCTGCACACGTGCATGCACACACACGATGGGGAGAATGTTTCCTGCGCTCAGTGGCTTCTCTCGTGGGAATGCCCTGTACAGCGAAGGAAGTTTTGAGATGTTTTATAGAGGTAAGGGTCTGTTCATGAGGAGAATATTTTGGTATAAGAAAGGGAAAAGTGGATAGTGAATGGGACGGATGGTAGTTAATCCACCCACTTGAAGCTTGAAAACAGGGATGGAGATAGATTGTGAGACATGCCCATAGAAGACACAACACCACTGAGATGGTGGAAATGATCCAAATAAGAAGAATTAGAACCAGAGTGCTGCTTCATCCCTGCAAATGGATCGGCAGGACTAAATTCAAAGAAACTAGAGACCAACTGTGGAGGGTCTGACCCTGTCCTTTTAAGGAAGTAACGTAAAAGACCAAAGGCTGACAGTGGAAATTGCATGGAAATTACGAGTAGGATTGTGTATATACAAATTGAGTGAAAAGTTAGTGGTGAAAATAAAGACTAGACAGAAGGACAGTTTGTTTTCTGAAATCAAGCAAAAAAAAAAAAAAAAAAGAGCTCTGTGTGTGACTATGCAAAACAGAATTCTGTTTTATGAATTACTATGCATTCTTATATCCTCCTCAAAGACACAGGGTAAAAACTGAACTTTTCACTTCCCAAAAACATGCTTAGAAACAAACATTAGCAAGCATTTGCAGGAAGCCTTAGGGACAGGAAAATATCTTTTATTTTAACCACAGGTGCCCGGCTCTCCAGGAAAGCCACCTCCTATGTTGTTCCTATGGCAGTTTTACCTCTCACCTGTCGATTAATATTTCCTCCATGATAAACTCATTTCCTTGCTATGTATAGTGTGTGTGACCTTACACTCCTTCACATATAACCTTGAAATGTTCTTCCTTGTGCAGCTGGAGCACACCACTCACTCCTGGAGTTGAAGGAAATTCAACTCCCCAAGCAGGTTTTTTTTGTTTTTGTTTCTTTCTTCTTTTTTTTCTTTTTCCTAGACTTTTTCAGCTGCACTAATTCCTGACCAGCCAAAGAAATTAGGGGGATACTGTGGGCGAATGGGGACCAGATACATTTTGAGAACTTTTCACATATGTAGAACAAATGTCTTCCATTGAGGTTTTAAAAATAGTCCCTTTAAACTTTAACATGTGTCAGGCTAGTGTTTGCTCAGATAATCACAGGCCTGCACATGCAGGACCCAGTCAGTGCATGCCAGACACAGAGGCCCATTATCACAAGAATTGAGTTTTTGTTGGTGGTGTGAGTTTATTTCTAAAAATTGCTTCTTCTTAACACATTACCTTTAGAACTTTCCCATTCTTTAGTTCTACTTAGGAAGAAAGGGATATTATCACCCAGGTGACTGGCTTGTTAAAGGAAGACACAACAAACTTTCCGTAAGTTTTTTTTCCAGGCGTATTGTTGTCAGGTCTGGTTTGCCTATAGAAATTTGGCAAGTATGTTGATATGTTTTCCCCTCTTCCTGCTTTTTTTAAGGGACAGAAGTGATTTAGGAGGGAATTGAATATGTCAGAGTACCTTATTCTCTTTTTTTCTTCTTACTTACTAAATAGGAAAGTTCACCAGCTTGATGATGGAGGAGAACAATGACTCCATCGAGAACCCCCAGCAAGGCCAAGGGCGAAACAATGCCATCAAGTGTGGGTGGCTGAGGAAGCAAGGAGGCTTTGTCAAGACTTGGCATACCCGCTGGTTTGTGCTCAAGGGAGATCAGCTCTATTATTTCAAAGATGAAGATGAAACGAAGCCCTTGGTAAGTAAGAGAAAATAAAACGCCCTGTGGTCATAAGCAAGCCAAGAGGTAGAGGGGTTTGCTAGAAATTGATGGAATCTGAGGTCAACCTAATTTCCCTGGTCTTTTTCAGTTCATTGGCATCTTTCACACTTTTTCTCATTCTTTACTTTGGTTCAAGATGATGGACTTGCTGACTGAGGCCAAGAGGCAAAGCATACTTGTCTAATATTAATTTTGACTTTTACTAAGCTGGGAACAGGACGTTTGAGTCCCTCAGGCACACTTAGTTTATGAGAAATTTTAATGGACATCTGCTAGAAGCTATATATTGTAGCCAAAACATCTTTCCTTTTCTCAGAAGTCAGTTACAAGCATAGATTTGAAGGAAAACTAGAAACACAACTTTCAGTAATTTTTGAGACACCTTCAGCATCAGTTCCCCAGGGGGCTTCTTTCTACCTTAACTCACATAAAATATAGATATGGTGCTAAATGAAACAACACTGATATATCCAATCGGCATACATAATACACTCTTCTGGGGATCGTTGTTGTGTCCTTTGTGGTTCCTTAGCAGTCTTGTATTTGCTTATTCACTTAACATTTTGTCAGCCACAAATCTCTAGGCTGCAATGAGAAAGAGGAAAAAAAAAACCTCTAGCTCTTCCTGTAGCTACAACGGTCTTTCCTAGCTGGGAGCATCAGTTGGTTGAGGGAGGTGCCTCCCCGAAGTATCCCTGGTGTGTTTTCCCTTTATCTAGAGCTATAGGATATATAAATGAAAGAAGAAACATTATAGATCAAATGATATAAACATCCCCAACAGTATGTTTTTGAGGCTATTTCCCTTGTGTTAAAGTTCAAGAACTTAATTAAGAATTTGGATCAGGGCTCTGCTTTAGTATTTTACATTCTCAGACATTATAATTTAACAAAGTTCTCATTTGTCTAGCTGAATTATAAAATAGCAACAAATGCACAGTCTATAAATATTTTTTGAATTTTTTAATATTTTTAAGCATTTATTTACCAGGGCCAGGCATTAGATTATGAACTTATATACATTATATTATGAGCTGCTTAAAATAATCCTATGAGATAGGATTATCCCCATTTATGCATGAAGAAACCAAGGTTTAAGAATAATTTGCATTACTCCAAATTAGACAGTGGTGCCGTGATTTGCCTCCAGGTCTAAGTCCAACCTCATAGATCCTTAGCCAAAGACCTCATAAATAAATTAATAAGAATATCCCATAAGAATTAATAAAAATATCGTGACAGTTATGGTGCATTTCCATACCAGTTCTTGCATTCCTTGTAGCAAACCAGTGGGGAATGTGGGGATTAATCGTTACAGATGAAGAAATTGTGGCTTAGTGATATGAAGCAATGTGACCAAGATTGTATGGGCATTAGAAGCAACGCTGTAGAGTCTTTTTTCTTTTATCCTACACTCTAGGGTTCTTTTCTCATTGTACCTTTTTTTATACTATAGATTACATTATGGTATCATCTTGAATATAAAATCATGTTTATTAACTCAGAAAGGGTTCAGGTTAATGTGAGAAAACAGAATATAGAGGATCCAATATGGGGACTTTGATATGGAGAAACACATGGAATAAAATGGCAGTATGAGTTAAGATCCAATGTTTTATCCCAGGAAGTCTTATTCTTTTTTTTAAAAAAAAGATTTTATTTATTTATTTGACAGACAGAGATCACAAGTAGGCAGAGAGGCAGGCAGAGAGAGAGGGAGGAAGCAGGCTCCCTGCTGAGCAGAGAGCCCGAGCAGAGGCCTTAACCCACTGAGCCACCCAGGTGCCCCAGGGAGTCTTATTTTGATACAGTTTGGCCACAATGGGCACCATTTAAATGATTAATTAGGTAGGATCAAGGACCTAAATGGGGGATAAGGAGAGCAGGGGATTCAGGAGCTGAGTGAGTGAAGGTACGAAAGGAGGATCAAACAAATGCTCTGACTCTTTGATGAGTTTAGTGTATCTTCTAGTAATGAATGTGGGATAGCTTGGATTAGGCCTAAATTCAATGTTTCTAAAATCGGAGAATTTGCAGATGTCAGAGAATATGCATAGAAACTCCAGTTTGAGGAACTCTGACTTAAACTGCTCAAAGAGGATTTTATCAACCTTGGCTATGTTATTTTAATTTCTCTGTGTAGTTTCTCAGAAGGTCTATAGAGTTAAAGATGGTCTTCAGGGCAATGTAGTTATTTTGCTAACAAATTGGAAATACAAATAAGGAAATGCAAAAATTCTGGTTAATTCAAATGAAAATTGCCTCAAAATGAAAATCACTTTAGTTGGTAATATTTCTAAATAAGTTGTACTTTGATATCATTATGTTACCAGTGTTTCAAGCTTGTAATAACTAAAATTAACAAAATAGAGTTATATTAATGAGAAAGTAATGATTTTTATACAAACCAGAGATAGGCTACTGTTATTTCCCAAAAAAAGTTTCTTAATTTTTCTTCCCAAATATCATTTGTTAATAAAATGATATTAAGTCAAAATTTAGGGTAGGGGCGCCTGTGTGGCTCAGTTGGTTAAGCGTCAGGCTCTTGATTTATACTCAGGTCATGATCTCAGGGTTGTGAGATCGAACCCTATATCAGGCTCTGTGCTGGGTATGGAATCTGCTTAAGATTCTTTCTCTCCCTTGCACTCTGCCCCTGCCAAATGGGGGTAAATAAATTTGAATTATTATTTTTGTATATCGTCTTTCATAGCAGTTCAAGCACTAGGAATTTTGACATTATGTTTTTTAATCTTTTACCCTAGTATTCAGAATCAGATTAAAAACTGACAATTTCTGTGGTAGAGCACACTTAGTAATTTTAAGGACCATCAATTTGCCTGTGAATGGCCAATTCCTTACTTAAAAGTAGTTTCTAGGGTGTCTGGGTGGCTCAGTCAGATGAGAATCCAGCTATTGATCTCAGTTCAGGCCTTGATCTCAGGATCGTGAGTTCAAGTCCTGTATTGTGTGAGCCTACATTTAAAAAAAAAAAAGAAAGAAAAAAGTAATTTTTTTTTTTTAAGTGAAGGTAGATGCCGGGCACATTGTAAGTTCTGAAGCATATTTTTGAATGAGTTAGTGAGTGAATCAAGAAGGGTATCTGTGGCCAGGAAGGGCAGGGTTAGTACCAGGTGCTGTGAGTAGTAGTATTGACTATTCTCAACCTCATATATCAAAGTCATAAGTCAAAATCATAACTTAATATATCAAATCACAATTAATTCATGATAACAAAGTTTAAATCACATTAAGTAAATCTCTTTTATTTATTTATTTATTAAATTTTATTTATTTATTTGACAGATCACATGTAGGCAGAGAGGCAGGCAGAGAGAGAGAGAGGGAAGCAGGCTCCCCACTGAGCAGAGAGCCCAGGACCCTGGGATCATGACCTGAGCTGAAAGGCAGAGGCTTTACCCCACTGAGCCACCCAGGCGCCCCAAGGAAATCTCTTTTAAAGAATCACCTCAGTTGGGGTGCCTGGGTGGCTCAGTGGGTTAAGACTCTGCCTTCGGCTCAGGTCATGATCCCAGGGTCCTGGGATCGAGCCCCGCATCGGGCTCTCTGCTCAGCAGGGAGCCTGCTTCCTCCCTCTCTCTCTGCCTGCCTCTCTTCCTACTTGTGATCTCTGTCTGTCAAATAAATAAATAAAATCTTTAAAAAAAAAAAAAGAAAGAATCACCTCAGTGAAGAGTAATTGAACATCTTGAAAAATGTTAAAACTGGAAAGAATTTAGTTGTTATAGATCCCCTCCTTTTACAGATGAATTGTGTGTGTGTGTGTGTGTGTGTGTGTGTGTGTGAATGTGCAGGAGTGTGTATGTGTGTGTATTGGCCATGGGATATTTTTAATAACTGGCAGGTGAGGAACTAAAAACCAGATTTCCTTGTTCTTGATCCAGTCTTCCCTCAGTTTCACTTTTTGCCTGCTCACAAATTCTTAGCTTTTCTTTAGATTTTCTTTCAATCAGAACTCCTTCTTGCTTGTTTATTTTCAATATTGGTGCTTTCAAGCATAAGAATGCCCTTGGCTTTCATATATTTTGATGAGGGTTATTTCATTATTACTGGAAGGGACGTCACTAATGAAAAAATTCACCCTTTTAAGTATTCCTAACCAGCTAAAAGTTTTCAATAAACATAATCTGGATTTGTTTTTCTCTCTCTTGGAAGGCATTTATAAAAGGAGAGTATTAACACCCTTGAAATGTGTGTTTCTCCTGCCCTAGAAAAAGGGTTTCAATTTATCTTAGTGAAATTTTACTGAGCTTCCCCTCAACTCAATAGAGTCAAACTCCATATTATCTTTGTTTTTAAAAAGTACACATCTGTTGGGGGAAACAAGTAAGCAAAATTATTATGGGGACAGATAATCATGTAAGCACTGGATGCTCTAAAAACACAGATACAATTTAATGTCAAACAGTGAGTGATGATCCTGTGCAGGAGGTTTGAGGAAGGAGGCACAAAGCAAGAGGTGAATGTTACCTGGGGTGCTGAAGGTTGGGGGAGTGCTCCAGGTAGTTAAACTGAGAAAAGAACTCAGAGCAGAGGAAAGACACAGAGTTGTAAAATACACCACAAGAGATGGCTTCATTTTGTGAGAGTGGAGAAATGACAAGAAATGGGGTTTGTGATAGGTTGGGCCCACAACACCAAGGGGAGCATATGTTGTACAAAGACAACTATTCTTTGGTATGGGATGGGAAGCTATTTCTAGAACACCTATGCTACTCAAGTTGTAAAACTCCATTAACTTGTTAGAAAAGAATAATGGCAGCCATGTTTAAAAAATGTATTAGTTTGCGCAGATGGCCATAACATAAAGGTGGCTTAAAGAACAGAAACTTATTTTCTCATAGTTCTGGAGGCTGGAAGACCAAGACCAAGTGTGGTCTCTGGTGGAGCCTCTCTTCCTGGCTTTCAGACAGCTGCTTTCCCTCTATGCCCTCTCATGCCTATTGCCTTGTGTACAGGAGTATAAGAGAGCTCTGGTATCTCTTCTCCTCTTGTAAGGACAAGAGACTTATTGGATCCTGGCCCTTCCCTTACGACCTCATTTAACTTTAATTATCTCCAAATATAGTTACATGGGGGTGAGGGGTAGGACTTCAATATGTGAATTTGAGGGGGAGACACAGTTCAGTCCATAATATCTAATATGTTGCAAACCTCTGTTAGTGAATATAATCTTTTAAATTAGGTTTTCCCTTCATCTACACCTTCACCTTTCATCTCTACTAGGACTTAATATATCTGATTTAGTGCATTATACACTTAATTATTTGAATCTACTATTGGTGTCTTACGTTCTTATTCAAATTGCACCTTGCCTTCTAAATATTCTACAACCTGCACAAGTTTGAAAACATAGAAAGTCTCACTGTAACTTTTCTTGTATTTTCTTTTTGAGCAAAAGGCAAAAATACCTATAAATTCTCCTCTCTCTGGAGACAGTGCCTGATTTGTAAACAAGACTTTCCACCCCCTGATCAGGGTCCTTGGGCAATACATTAGAGGTATACCTCAAAATAGAACTATTTTATGTTTAAAATAAATCAAACTAAAGTTCTTTGTATCCTAAAATGGGAGAAATGTTAGTCCCTTTAGGCCAAAGCTTTCTCTTCAAATCATTTTCTACAGTATTGCACTCATACAGATACAGATTTTATTCAGAACAGATTTTAAAAATAAAGTTAAGATGGGCCTAGCTAAAAAAAAAAAAAAAAAAAAAAAAAAGATGTGCCTAGCTGTCTCAGTTGGTCCTGAGGTGAGGTCACATGTTGGGTCCCACATTGAGTGTAGAGATTACTTGAAAAAAATGGTATTCCTAAAAAATAAAGTTGATTTTGGTTGTTTTCAAATAACAACAACAACAAAGCACAGAAAAATATTGTGTGTAGCCAATTTAAAAAAATTAATTAATACACCCATAGTTATTATAAACGTTTTATAAGTACTATAGTTTTCCAGTTTTTAGGTTATATTTTTTCTTCTTTTATCTTTGAAATTAAGTCCCGCTTATATATGGAAAAAGTTAAAATTATACTGTATGGAGAATCTGAGAAAAAGAAAATTTCTTCCATCAACCCTGAACACCCCTAACACCTTTGAATAACTATTTAAAATGGTTTTAAAACAGATTTACACCAAGTTTGGTGACAGTATCTGTTTGACCATCTTTCACTAATGATAATGACAAATGACTGTGACCTTAATTATAGATATTGTAGCATGAGGGCAGCAGGTGAGTCAGCAATAAAGTATGATCATTATATTTATTCTAAATATAAGGCAGTTATGTAGATTTTGAAAATGAATCCAGTGATGAATTCTAGTGCTTTCTTGAAACCATCTGTTTTACTTCTATCATAAAGTATATCATTACCTGAATAATGCTAAGGTTCAAGTTTGGTGATACTTGTGAGTGTTTTTGACATACCTGGGGTATTAGAATTTGTTAAGCAGCGATTTTTATTTTTTTTAATTTTACTTATATTTTTATTTTATTTTACTTTTTAATGCCACAGCTGCTTTTTTTTTTTTAATTTAAAGACTTTATTTATTTGAGAGAGAAAGAGAACATGAGCAGGGGGTAAAGGGAGAAACAGACTCCCACTGAGCAGGAAGCCCAACATGGGGCTCAGTCCCAGGACCCTGAGATCATGACCTGAGCCAAAGGCAGACACTTAATCAACTGAGCCACCCAGGCATCCCAAGCAGTGATTTTTAGAAGCCAGCCTGAGACTCCTGATGAAATGACTAAAATCCAAACAGATACCAACCCAATTAATCAAGTCTAGATTATCTAGAACAGACATTGATCTGATTGTGTGGAGAGGGTTCTTTTCTGGACCTGATGAAGATGACACTATATTAGATAACACTGAATTTTCTTAACTTATAGAGAATAAAGTGATTTTGAGTGAATTATAATCTGAGGGTTGACCTCTAAAGGTGCAAGAATTGATTACCAAATTAAGAGTAAGCTCTGATTTTACATATTTAATGAAACTTGTGAGTTTCAAGAAATCTCAAGAAATCTCTAAGGCACTTGGTTAGGAGTGGAGGAGATTATGCTAAGTGAAATAAGTCAAACAGAGAAAGTCAATTATTGTATGGTTTCACTTATTTGTGCAACATAAGAAATAGCATGGAGGTCATTAAGAGAAGGGGAAAATGGAGGGGGAGAAATCAGAGTGGGAGAAGAACCATGAGAAACTATGGACTCTGGGAAACAGAGAGTTTTAGAAGGGAGGGGGGTGGGGGGATGGGTGAGCCCAGTGATGGGTATTAAGCAGGGCATGGATTGCATGGAGCCCTGGGTGTTATACGCAAACAATGAATCATGGAACACTACATCAAAAACTAATGATGCACTGTATGGCGACTAACATAACACAATAAAAATAAATAAATAAATAAATAAATAAGTAAAATATATGAGCAAGAAGAAGACAAAACCCTAATTAAGTGTTTAAGGTAATATTAGGAACCTTGAAACTTGGATTTCATCCTTAAAATCACAAACTAACCTATGTAGCACTGCATCTTGGTATTTAAAAAGACCTATAAGATGGTGTTGTGTGTCACCATAAATTTTTTGGGAAATCTTAGCTCATTCCTAGAAATGATTATATCAAGAGATGATGTAATTAATATAAAATATTATTCTATTCTGTTTTGCTGAAGATTTTTTTTAATTGGTTACTTCTATGCAGCCATTTCAGAGTAGTTAAAAATATAGACTCAGAGTGGTTAAAAATATAGACTTTGAAGAAACAAGATGGGATTGGGAGGGAGACAAACCATAAGTGACTCTTAATCTCACAAAACAAACTGAGGGTTGCTGGGGGGAGGGGGCCGGGAAAGGTGGGTGGGGTAATGGACATTGGGGAGGGTATGTGCTATGGTTAGTGCTGTGAAGTGTGTAAACCTGGCGATTCACAGACATGTACCCCTGGGGATAAAAAAT